>CANSZD010003040.1:0-212500 GCA_947648045.1 Beta corolliflora | reverse complement strand
GCCTCTTGCATAATATGTTTTATGATCATGATTATGTGCTATATTTATAATCTTTATTCAATTCTGGGAGGGACTTAATTTATGAATTAATTTCCATAATTAATATGGTGATATCAATTGCTTGGAAAAGATTTAAAAAAATTAACAATAATTATGCTCGAAGATTTTGATTATTAGATCCTTTTTTAGCGTAATTTATTTAGTTATTTGCTTCATATTTTTTTTTGCATATTTTTAGTAGATTAGATTGAATTTATTGTTAGTTTTTTATGTTTAATAATGATTATGCATAAAATCTAAATCAATAAAATAAAGAATCTGACTTTTTTTGTTGAATAAATTCAATATTCATATCCCCTAAAGATTTGAACTTTTTAGATAAAAAAACTTTTTATTTTTTACAAAAGAATTCAGATAAAGATTTGCTTAATTTTTTAAATTTTTGATAGCTTTTTATGATTAATATTTTGTCCATAAAATCTTAATTAACAAATTTAAAAATATGATTTTTATTGTTTGTTAACTAAAGTCAAATTATTTGCCCTAATTAATTTCGAAATTTTGCACTCAATTAATCTTAATTTCGTGTAATTGTTACACAAAATAAAATATTCTTGGCAACCACCATGGCTGGATGGTGCACCAGCAAGGGTGATGCCACGGAGGTGATCTTGTGCTTGTGTGCTGGCGAGGTGGATGTGGGGTTAGCCGCGACTAGGTGGCTCCGGGTCGTGTCTACGACGTGATAAAAAGAAAAGACGTTTTTTTTATCGTAGTCGATCAAAATACAACCGCCATAAGTTATACGCGACCTAAAACTAGGGATTTTTTTGCCAAATGCAAGCCTTTAAAATGGTCATTTTGTTAATTGCAACCTTTTGATTTCAACTTTGTCAATTGTAGCCATAAATAAACAGTAAAATAGCCCAAAATCATTTCAGGCCAAATTAGCTTGAAAATGACAACACATGCTTGACTAACTTAGAATTTTTAGACCAAATCAACAAGTTTGAGTAAATTAGCCATTTTACCCAAAGCCATTTTCAGCCCATATTAGCCTGAAAATCTCAAAGATACCTTATTATTTGCACATGTGACGTCATTTTCAAGCTAATTTGGCTTGAAAATGGCTTTGGGCTGCAGCCTGCAATTTAGCTTAATTTTTTTTTCTGTTTATTTAGGGCTGCAATTGACAAAGTAGCTACTTTAAAGGGTTGCATTTGGTTAAAAAAAATCCTACAACTACATGCAAGACTTAGTACACCACCTCAAATTTTTTTTATTGGAAATAACTAAATTAGATAAGTACAAGACAAGAACCTAAAACATTTTAAAGTTCGTCACCAAAATGTTGAAAAAAATTTAGTAGGAACGCTATGCTCTTAGCGTTTCGACAATCAAACTATCAAAGCTCATAATATTTCAAGAACCAATGGTGTTCTTTACAACTCAAAAATAGCTAGCATGAATCCACTTTTGTGTGTGAACTGAGTTCAATAAATAGACCCTCACATGTATAAACTAAACACTCAACTCTCATGTGTTTATGGTTAAATAAAATTCACTCAAACCTATAAGCAAGTCGACTCAAAATGAAGTATATTTATTTAAACTTGACTATCATCTCAATTCTTCACTTGGACGGTGACATAATGCATAAAGATTGAAAGATCTTTCTAAAGATTGCAAAAAAACTAAGTTTTTATTTATTTATCCAAAAGAAAAAAAACTAAAACTAACAAAGAAACAAAGAAAACAAAGCAACAAAACTAAAACTACCCTAGAGGAAAATTACAAAGGAATGAAACGTGGGAAGCCCACACCTCGAGTATCCTCATCTAACATACTAACAAAATCAGCAGGAGCAGAATTATAACATCCAAAAGCCAAAATAAATTCGAGCGCTTCTGAGATTGTTGAATGAGTATTTATTTCCGAAGTTTCGTTACAATCCTCCAAAGGGGGAGGCTTACACTATGAAGCATTATGGCCAAATCACCCACAATTATAACAGATCACGCGCATTCCTTCATATTGAACTTTCCAAATTTTTCCTTTCAGCCAAAACTTGGAGAGGGGCCAAAGGAAGAATTAATGAACAATAAGAAAAACAATTTCAAGCAATTTGGGTTGAAAAATTATTATAATGGAAAAAAAGATTAAAGATATAGTTAAAGGGATATCAAAACCAAATCTAGAACTAACAAAGAGGCCAAACTTAGGTCCTACATTTGGTGCTGAATATGCTTATATAACTTTATAGTACAACACACTAAAACAAGAAATCGTCATTGTTCTGGGTAACAATCCAACTAAATTTTCAAAACATATTTTTCCTCCCTTCTTTTCTTTTAATTTTCTTGTTATACTGTTGAACGCGTAACAACTTGATGACACAAAATGAACGATATATATGCTAAAACGAGAAGAAGAAAAAAGGTCACTGCCAAGGAAAAAAAGGACGCGAGACATAATTGCTTGGTGGTGATCTCTTCCTCCACGGAATCATATCAGTGACCAACGGAATAATAGGCTTCTTCTTCATCGCTTTTTTCACCTTTTTGTTGTCCCCAAAATAGCAATCGTAATCACTAATGCTCAATGTTTGAGCTAAAGTTGGGGAATCCACATTTTTCAACATCACTTCATATTTTTTCCTCTCCTCATCTCGAGAACCCATCTCTCGAGTTCCTTCATCAGTCAATGTCGCTGCCGGTTTAGCTACTGCATTTGCTGCTTCAGCAGCCTCAACTTTGGCAATCTTAGACATATTCTTGTGGAGCTCTGCATTCAAGGAAGCCAATGCTACCTCAGTCTCTGATTCTCTCTCCTTCAGCAACTTCAGTTCCATCTTCGTTTCCTGCAGCTCGCTTTCTAGCCTCTTTAATATCATTAACATCATAACTAGATCATTCCCATGTACTATCTTCCCATGGTTATCATTTTTCAGATTTTGAGGACTTGGTGCAGGTTCATTTTTAGATAAGGATACAATTTCTTTACTAGAAATGCTTGGAGGTGTCGATATGTCCTTTCCAGAGGAAAAACTTGAAGAATGGTTCACATTTTCGGGAGTTCGAGGACTTAGTGCAGGTTGTTCATACACATATGACTCTACAGCTCCTTTGCTAGCAATGCTCAGAGTTCTATCGGGAGTTTCCATGAACTCTGATGACCAATTTTCAACAGCAAAACCAGGGGCTTTTTCTGAACTTGGCGTAAACTCAGATGAAGGTGATGTAACTTCAACGATATCAGAACTTGGGGGTTTCAAATGTGACGGGACTTCTCTAAGGGGAATCCGTTTCCCGAAAATCGCAACAGACTCTTTGACTGAGTGAAAAGGCCGAGAGACGTCAACTACAGAATTGGAATCTGCATCTGGAGTTTCAAGAGCTACAGTTTCCATCATGGAGATATTAGAGGGACTGATGGTGGGAAGATTTGAGCTTCAGAAGAGATAATCTCTCTTAAAAAGAGAAAAAAAGAGTTTGTTTGAAGCTTAAGATTTGTCAGATGGTTGGGAAGAAGACGACCTTTCACCTGCTTGGTTTGCTTCAAATGTATATGAAAGTGTAGATTGCATTTGGCAGAGAGCTCATAATTGCTAATCAACAATGATGTAACACTTGAAAAAATATGTATTAAATTGTTGACTGTTATACTTTTAAATACCAAACTTCACTTTATGACAATAATAACAAATCCCACTTTTTGTTTCTTCCATTCACCAGAAAAAGCTGGAGGAATGTCAAAGGTCCAGAAACTTGACGTGAAATGTAGTTCCCCAACATAAAGTACAATAATTGCAAGTACTGATTGCAACATAAAACAGAACCTAAAATTTAGAGCCCATTTATACAGAATCATTCGAAGAGTTAAATTAAAAGAAATTAAGCCTTGCTGAAACACCCAAGATAAAGAATAAATATATAATAGAATAAAAAGAATAAAATGAAATGTTGTATTTTACAAGTCCATAACGCCCCTCTCCCAGATTAATTCTTCCCATTGACCATTGTATTCTTAGCTACACAAGCAGTCTCCATGCAGCATTCCGTACAATTTTATCATTGAGTAAAAAAAAGCAAAAGCAAAATCAAAATTGTCTTTTAAGCACATGCTAAACGAGGAAATTGTAAGATAATTGTCTAAGTCTCGCCAAGGCTACCGCTGCTGCTAAGGGAGAAGGTGAAAGAAAAATAGATGTAGAGAAATTGATCAACTATGGAGTGATCAGTTACCACTTTATCAGCCAGCCAAATGAGGAAAATCCAAGATGTTCGATACAGATAAGTGAAATAAATAGAAGCTTGAATAAAGTACAAACTTTAACTTACTAATCAACAGATAGTTTTCTGTCAACGCTGGAAAATGATTCATAAAATGCTTTGAAATGCTTATAAGCAATATCTATATCTTCCTTCCCACATATCTCCCTCACACTACATGAAAAAAAAAGTATTTAGTGCTAGCTCTTCAGAAGTACTACCACTTATACATCAACTTAACATACATAAAATTATAGCAGTTTTCTGCAAATATTAATATATATGGAAATTTCTAACCCGTACCAATACCAGATGACCTAAACTATATTTAGACCGACACCTTGATTTGACAAACTAAACATAACCCAATCCAAAGTCCAAACCAAACCACACCGAAATATAACATGACTAATATTGATTGATTTTTGCATAATAAACTGATTGGAACACATCCAACCATGGCCCAACTAAAATAACCTGAATCCAACCTATTGCCTCATATAACCCAAATATAACTTGACCAAAACACAACCAAAATAACTTATTTACCATCTTTCATATTAGACTCGTAGTCAAGGCTATATTCCTCCGTTCTTTACTAAGCAATACATTTCCTTTTTATGGAAGTCTCCTGTTAATTCCTAACCTACCCATTTTTAATAACCTTCCCCTCGTAGATATCTACCTTTTCACATGGTATTGAGGACACTTGTCTCCCACGTGTCTCTACTTTTTCCACTGCCTTAATATATGTGCCCAAGGAGTATTCAATGAGAGAGTGTCATTTACACATTGTTCCTTGATTTAATGATGCAAAAGCTTACTAATTACGTTATGCAGTTAGCACCTTATTTTTCTGCATCAGATTATCCACTTGACATGGACAAGTAACATTACTATGGACATATTTTAGCTACTCTAGTATAGCAAGCTGCACACTGGGTTTCACCATCCATATGGACAAATTCTGGAGCTTTCGTCATGATGAAGGGAACAGGAAACCCATTTGAAACCTTTCTTCATAGGTTGAAATTCACCTTATATGCTAACCATTTTCTTCATTACTAAGGATATACCTGAATTGGTATTTCAGAAATTAAGTAGGCTTAGGAAATTCCTCGTACGGTTAAGTGGTCGCCAAATTTATCTGTCTACCTATTTCCCTTTTCTTCCAAATCTGAACACCTCTAGGTTAAGGAAAGCCTAAGCCATCTATTGCTCTTGGTTAAGTGCTAGTGTCACATCTAGATTGTTCAAGTTAATATGATCCCAATGTCATTGTCAACCCAACACTATCCCTTTTGTTAATTACTAACAGCAATAAAGAACTTTATGATACCTGTGCATGGAAAGCTGCGAAATGCCACAATCAACAGTACGGATCCCAACACCTGCAGCAAGTATGGGCCCAATAGTGGAGCCACATCCCATGTCATTTCTCACCACAAATTCCTATAAACAAGGCAATTGGATCAGCTCATTATTACCCACATATAAACAGAAAAATTCATGATGGCATAAATAAATCTTGTTCTGCAAAATCCAAAATCCTGCCTTGACATTTTGTTTTTTTCCTTTTAACGGAATTAAATAGTGTATTAGAACAAGGTAACAAACTAAAACAGTGAAGGCAGATATGTCCTGACTCGGACAAAGGAAATCAATGCAACAAAGCTTGCCAATACTGACTTCTAAGCAATATCACTAAACCAAAAGTGATGTGGAACTTGATGTTCCAAATAGATATGGAGGTTTCTTGATTAAAAGAAACGGTTATGGATTGTGTTTAAAGGTGAAGATGGAGTGAATCTTGAAGGCAACGACTTCAAGTTTGGAACAAAGGCAACGACTTTGATCCACTAGTCAAGCTAGCCTCTAAACTTTATCTCAAGTATCAGCAATACTCTCAATATTTCTTAATCAATAATCAATAATGTCCTCCTTTTGATTATGAAAACAACCGAATTTATAGTACATCCTAAAACCCTAATCCAACTAGAATTAGAATAACTAGACTCCTAATCCAACTAAGATTAGTTGCAACGACCTAAACTCCTAATCCACTTTGGATTAGTTACAACGACTCCTAACCAACTTGAACCATGTAAAATCCATCGTTTTAAGAACGTAGGCAAAACCATGATTCCTACTAAAACAAAATAACATGAAAACATGAAATAAACTACTAAAACACACGACTCATTAACTATAACTAAATGTACTACGTTGGATCTTCTTGTTTCTCATCATTCTCCCCTTCTTGAAAAGAATTTGTCCCCAAATTCTCGTCGGCAATGTAAGGAGCTAAGTTATCCAAATTCTTAAGAGTGGTACTAACACTGTCATATGAACTCGGTGGGGATGAAGAATCTAGCATTGGTTCCTTAAGATATAACATGTAGTGCACCTTGCCTTCCTTTAACTCACATTTGAATTGTGAAGCCTTTACGAGCATGTTGCTTGTAGTTTCAAAATTTAACGTCTTGGGAGGTAAAGGCTTTAATCTATACCTCTTATTCTCTTTAGCAACCGAATAAATGTTTCTCTTCCCCGCATGGTTCACATCTCTCATCCACTGCCAAGGTCTTCCTAGGAGTACCGCACAAGCACTCATGGGGATGACATCACACCAAAGTTCATCTTGGTAATTTCCTATAGAAAAAGCCACAAGCGCTTGTTTCTTCACCTTGATAGAATCATTATCATTCAACCAATTAAGGGTGTAAGGCTTTGGATGTTGTCTAGCGGGTAATTTTAAGGTACTCACCATCTTTGAAGATGCCACATTAACACAAGACCCACTGTCAATGATTAGCTTACAAGATCTCCCTTTAACTAAGCAGTGTGTGTAGAAAAGATTTTCCCTTTGTGCTTCTTCCTCTAATGGTGCAGCTTGGGCTCTAAGTAATCTCCTTAAGATGAGGGTATCCTTATCTGGAGCAGCTAATTGTAGTTCTTGATCTTCCCACTTATTATCATCTTCAAAATCCGACTCCCCTTCTTTAGTTCCCTCCTCCTCCTCAAGGCATGCACGTTCCTCCTCTTCCCTTTGTTGAGCAAGGAAATTCACGAGGGTTCTATGATCCTTAGGGGTGATAGTGATCTTTTGTGGGCAATCACGTGAGATATGACCAAACCCTTGGCACTTATAACATTGTTTCTTAGCCAAAGCCGCATGTTCAGGACTAATAAACACTTTCGGTTTCGGTTTTGGTTCAAATTCGGACGAGGATGATGATGGTTGTGTAGAATCGTTAAAGATAGGCTTATTTTTGTAGGACGTGGAATAGGAATTGCTAGAGTACGTTTTATCCTTCCCCTTGCTCACCTCCTTCTCTTGCTTTTCAAATCTCTCGGCCAACCTAAGCACATCATCGAAAAAAATGTAGTTAGATGTTTCTACCTTATTGGCTATGGAAGGCCTCAATCCAGTGATGAAACGTCCAATCTTCATCTCCTCTTTCTCGTCCAACTCACACAATATGCACAACTTCTCAAACTCCTTGGTATACTCAGCCACACTCTTGGAGTTTTGTTGAATTTGGTTGAGCTTTAAGAACTGCTCTTGAAGATATTCACGTGGGATGAACCTCTTCTTGAGTTGCCTCTTCAATTCGAACCAAGTATCAATCCTTGGATCACCATCCCTGATTCTCTTGTTCCTCAAGCTTTCGAACCATATACTAGCATATCTAGTAATCTTCAAGTGTGCCACTTTGAAAGCCTTTTGTTCATCGAAACCCTTATAGTCCATAAGCTTTTCAAATTGCCGAATCCATTCTTGGAGATCCTCAACGTCTCCTTCACCAAGAAACTCCTTCAACTCCATGAGTTTGAAGTCTCTATCACTCTCTACTTGGAGTTCTTATTGGTGGCTCCCTACTTGGACGTCTTTCTCCCCCTTGTTCTTCCGGACTTCGGGCCAAAGTTTCAACCCTTTGGTTGGTCATATGAATGGCATTCGTCTTTGTTGGTGATCTTTTCATTGATGGAGGCAAAGCTTTCATTAAAGTCCCTCATCATACTCGCCATCATAGTCTGCAATTCTTCTCGAGTAATTGGAGTCCCCATGAGCAAGAAGTCTTGACAAACCGCCTCAACTTAGGAAATACGTAACTCCCTCAAAACACGGCAAAAAATTGTGAAATTTGGACACGATCTAGATTTGTATGTTGTAAGATTCCGGTTAAAATTTCGTAGCCAAATTCGTTCCCAAACACCGGTAATCGTCGTTTTAATATCGCTGTTCTTGATTCCAGCGATTCTTGCACGCCTTCAAAGAACGGTCTCGAAACTATATCAAAACCCCCTCGAAACTTCGTGAAATTTTGACACAATAAACTAGACAAGATGTAGTCCGGTTTAGGATCAAAAATCTTGAAAAATTCAAAGTATCTTTGGGAGTTCGAGGCCCCCAAAGTTACTGCAAATTCGGGATGAATTCGGGCGGTAAAAACAAGTGTCGCCACGGGATCTTGGGCAAAGCTCGATACCACTTGATGTGGAACTTGATGTTCCAAATAGATATGGAGGTTTCTTGATTTAAAGAAACGGTTATGGATTGTGTTTAAAGGTGAAGATGGAGTGAATCTTGAAGGCAACGACTTCAAGTTTGGAACAAAGGCAACGACTTTGATCCACTAGTCAAGCTAGCCTCTAAACTTTATCTCAAGTATGCTCGATGATACTCTCAATATTTCTTAATCAATAATCAATAATGTCCTCCTTTTGATTATGAAAACAACCGAATTTATAGTACATCCTAAAACCCTAATCCAACTAGAATTAGAATAACTAGACTCCTAATCCAACTAAGATTAGTTGCAACGACCTAAACTCCTAATCCACTTTGGATTAGTTACAACGACTCCTAACCAACTTGAACCATGTAAAATCCATCGTTTTAAGAACGTAGGCAAAACCATGATTCCTACTAAAACAAAATAACATGAAAACATGAAATAAACTACTAAAACACACGACTCATTAACTATAACTAAATGTACTACGTTGGATCTTCTTGTTTCTCATCAAAAAGATTGCAGAAGTTAACCGCTTTTCTTTCTTCAATCACAGGCATAGGAAAGTATGTACCACTGCTTATCCTACAAACTTGAGGCCTCACTCCCAAGCTAAATACTTCATAGCTTAGTAGCATTACAGACCAACAAAATTCCAATTGTTCCCTCTGGAACAAAGATTCTTCTCCGCAGCAGTGGCGGATCCAGCGTGGGTTCAGTGGGTTCAACTGAACCCAGGCGGATCCGGGTAAAAAACTGGGAGAAATCGTAAAATAAAGGGAAATAAATAAAAGCTATATATAAATAAGACGCATTATATCTTAGGATATGACAATGTGGCTCAGTGGTAAACTTTGGTCTTTTGGCCTTTTTGGTACTTGTGTTCGGGGTCGCAGGTTCGATTCATTCAAGGAAGTTTTATTTCATTGTCATTTTTTTTTCCTTCGTTTTTTTTTTGAGGGGAAACAAACTTTTTTTTCCTTCGTTTATCTTATGTTTTTTGAGGAGAAAAGACAGGTAGATTCATTAGCCTTTATCTTATGTTTTTTTTTATCTTCTTTTTTTCCCCTTCCTTTATCTTATGTTTTGTTTCTCTATCTTCTTTTTCTTTTTTCTTTGTACTCCCTTTATTTTTTAGCTCTCATTTTTATTTATAAATCTCTCTCTCCCACCAAGTATTAAAATAGTAAAAAGTAATGAATCTGGTTTATTTCCCATACTCTTCCCATTTCCCATGCTTAAGCAATAAATTAATCATGCATTTAGTAAAATTAGTCAAAAATTCATTATGTTGATCACTTGATTCAGTGCTCATATATTTATATGCAATGAGATATGTGCTAAAATGTGAAGGATTAATGTTATATATTCTTATAATCTTTATATGTGCATTTTATAAACTTAATGTGCGGATATTAATTTTATACATGGAAGAATTTGATACATCACTTCTAAACAAAATTCTTGACAGGGTTTAATATCACCTAAAATGCAAAGAGCTTATTAGTGTTATTGTGTTGATTCGTTGTCAAGTAGTCATTTAAGATTTCATATTTGTGCTAGTTGTTAATATTTATTTTTTTCATATTTCATATCATAGATATATAGTTATTTTTTTTAATGTAATCAAGAATGGAAGCTCCGCTAAGTACAATTTTTGAAAGCTTTTATTTTCTTTAGAAAATGTAACTCTAGATAGTAAAATGTAATTTAGAATTTATGTTCGAACAACTTCGAACCCACGTGGCTCAATTCCTGGATCCGCCACTGCTCCGCAGACAACTATCTTTAGACATCACACCCAGGAAAGAATCTTTTTCTTCCTGTGGGACCAAACAGCAGTCATTACCTTGTGTAACCCAAAGCCACAGAGCTTAGATTTGAAGTTGATACCCTTTTACGCATGCCAGATCAAAATTTATTATTATTTTCACCCTTTGGTATGGCGACTCCTCATTCCTTAAAATACACAAAACAAAGTCATACAAGTGTTGTGGGAAAAACAAGTTTGTCTCCGAGAAATTTTTCCGAACACCAGAAAATAAACCCACAACCTGTTGGGGCTAAAACTTGCCAACAAGCAATTGACACCCTGATATAAGTCTAAAAACACCCTCCAAAGTGTTGGATGATGAATCTAAACTTTAGGAACATAGAACACTCACTTACACAAAGAAACACTCGAAATTCAGGATAGTTGCCAAACCACAAGGACAAACTCAATGGCTTGGGGTTCTAGGCCAGAGATAAGACTCACTCAATCTCTCCTAGGCTTATCACTCAAGAACTCACTCAAAGTAATAAGGGTAGCAAACACTTGAGACAAACTCAAAGCATAAACTAGAAACACAAGGTTTATTTATATCAATCAAAAGCTGAACTTCTCATGCCATATGCTCTCCTTAAATAAGGTATAGGAACAGCAAAAATGAGGCTTAAAACCCTAGAAAACCGTCCTCCCTTGGATAGGTTTTAGGAGTTACAAATTCCCTTAAATCAAGCCTCATTTAAGGAGCTGTTACAATCAGCAACTAAGGATCCTAAGTAACTCCTAATTACATGCCTAACACCAGCAAAACACTCTCCTAATCATGGATTACTTTATGAGTAATCTCATGGTTTATTACAACCCAAAAATAACAACAAAGCAAATAGAAACTAAAATAGAAACCCAAACAGAACTTGGGCTTTCTTTACAACCATGCTTGAAACCCAAACAGAACTTGGGCTCTTCAAATGTTAATGCACGCCTCTTTCAATCCACCATCCAAGTTAAACAAGTAACAAATTCGGGCTTATGAACAAATGGAGAAAAACCAAGAGCTTCTAAGACAAGTGCCACTGGTTCATGAGCCAAAGAGCCTTTAAGTGGGCTAGACTTTGGATCATTCCCCCCTTCTTTTGTAGAGTTTGCCCTCAAACTTGAATCATCTAAGTATGGTGACAAATCTCCCACATTGAAAGTAGCACTAATGCCCATCAACTCATCAGGAAGCTCAATTTTGTAAGCACTATCATTCACCCTCTCAAGCACTCTAAATGGACCATCAGAACGAGGCATGAGTTTGTTTTTGCGAAGTTTAGGAAATCTCTCTTTCCTCAAATGAAGCCAAACCAAATCCCCATGGTGAAAGATGGGTTGTTTTCTTTTCTTGTTTGCTCTCTCTTGGTATTTCTTATTCATCTCCTCAATTCTTTTCTTCACTTGCTCACAGGTTTTTTGAAAGGCTTCCACCCTCTTTTTTGCATCTTTCTCCACAATATCTCCCTTAACCATAGGAACAAGATCAATAGGCACAAAGGGATTCACTCCATAAACTACTTCAAATGGGGAGCGAGAAGTAGTCAAGGAATGAGCTCTATTGTAAGCAAACTCCGCATGGGCTAGTTTCATGTCCCAATCTTTTTGCATTTTGCTTACAAGTTCTCTCAACAATGTACCTAAACTTCTATATGTCACCTCCGTTTGCCCATCAGTTTGGGGATGATGAGAGGTGCTAAATAGCAACTTGGTACCAACAAGCTTCCAAAGGGTCCTCCAAAAGTGACTAAGAAACTTGGAGTCCCTATCCGAAACTATACTTCGAAGAATGCCATGAAGCTTGACAACTTCCTTGAAGTACAATTCCACTACTTTAACAGCATCATCAGTTTTATTACAAGCTATGAAGTGAGCATTGTTAGAGAATCTATCTACAACAACCATTATGCTATCCCTTCCCATTTGAGTTCTTGGCAAACCCACAATGAAGTCCATGCTAACACTTTCCCATGGAGCATCCGGAACTGGAAGAGGAGTGTAGAGACCCTTTGTGAAGTGACCCTTTGCCTTTTGACATGTAGCACATCTCTCCACAACCAAAGTCACATCCTTGATCATTCTTGGCCAATAGAAATGCTCACCAAGAATATCAAGAGTCTTTTGGATCCCAAATGACCCGCCAAACCATCACTATGCACTTCTCTCACCAACAACTCCCTCACACCACTCTTTGGGACACATAGCTTGTTACCTTTGAAGAGGTAACCATCTTGTTGCACAAACTCTTTTGATGGACTCTCTAACTCACTTGCAAAATCAGGATCGTCTTTATAACTCTCTTTGAGTTGTTCAAAGCCCAAAATCTTAGCATCAACCATAGAAAGCAAGTAGTTCCGACGAGACAAAGCATCGGCCACTACATTACTCTTTCCATCCTTATACTTTATGATTGGAGGAATTCCACCCATTTAGCATGCCTTTGGTTCAACTTTTGTTGCCCATGGATGAACTTAAGTGCCTCATGGTCCGAATGAAGGACAAATGGTTTAGGCCTTAAGTAATGAAACCAATGATCAAGAGCTCTCACAATGGCATAGAACTCACGATCATAAGTGGAATAGTTAAGCTTAGCTCCATTTAACTTCTCACTAAAGTAACTCACGGGTTTTCTCTCTTGGATTAAAACAACACCAATCCCAATCCCACTCGCATCACACTCCACCTCAAACACCTTATTAAAGTCGGGAAGTACAAGTATGGGAGCATTGCAAAGCATATGTTTGACCTTCTCAAAGGCCTTTTGCGCACTCTCACCCCACTCAAACTCACCTTTCTTTGTTAACTCGGTGATAGGAGCCATGATAGTAGAGAAGTTCTTAATGAACCGCCTATAGAAGGAGGCGAGTCCATGGAAGCTTCTTACTTCATGTACATTGGTTGGAGCCAACCATGATTGCACGGCCTTTACTTTTTCCGGATCTACATGCACCCCCTCTCCTGTTACAATGTATCCTAAGAATACAACACTAGGAGTCATGAATACACATTTCTCAAGCTTGCCATACAACTTCATCTCCCTCAATTTTTCAAACAACCTCCTCAAATGAATTACATGATCTTCATTGTTTTTACTATACGCAAGTATGTCATCTAAGTAAACAACAATAAAATCATTAAGGAAAGGACGGAGGACTTCATTCATCAATCTCATGAAGGAGCTTGGGGCGTTGCAAAGCCCAAATGGCATAACTAACCACTCATATAACCCTTGCTTTGTTTTGAAAGCCGTTTTCCACTCATCTCCCTCCTTTATTCTCATTTGATGGTATCCACTCCTTAAGTCTATTTTGGAAAAGACTAAGGAACCACTCAATTCATCTAGCATATCTTGCAAACGAGGCATAGGAAAACGATATTTGATGGTTATATTGTTAATGGAACGACTATCAATACACATTCTCCAAGTACCATCTTTCTTTGGTACTAAGAGGGCAAGAACCGCGCAAGGACTAAGGCTCTCTCTCACATAGCCTCTTTCAATCAATTCATTCACTTGTCTTTCAAGTTCCTTACTCTCTTCCGGATTACACCTATATGCAGCCTTGTTGGGCAAAGGTGATCCTGGAATCAAGTCAATGGCATGCTCAATGCCCCTTATTGGAGGGAGGCCCTTGGGCAAGTCATTGGGGAACACATCTTTGAACTCTTCCAACAACTCATCCAAAAGTGGTGAGTTATTGCAAGTAGTCTCATTCTCATCTTTGGTCCTCACAACCAAAACATACCCCCCACCATTTTCTTCCACTATTTTCTCGAACTCATTATAAGATACAAGATAGTTGCTCTTTTCTTTGTCTTTCTTAGCAACTTTAGGGGGTAGGGGAAGCAATTTAACTTTTCTACCATCTTTGGTAGTAACAAGATATACATTAGATTTGCCTTTGTGCTCCGAATCATGGTCAAATTGCCATGGCCTTCCAAGTAACAAGTGACAAGCATCCATAGGAAGAATGTCGCACCATCTCTCATCTTCAAACTTGCCAATAGAGTAAGAAACCAAAGCTTGCTTCTTCACCCTAATACCATTGCCATCATTCACCCAATTGAGCTTATAAGGCTCATCATGATCTCTAGTGGTAAGTTTCAACTTACTCACCGCTTCGGATGAAATAACATCCGTTTGAGCACCACCATCTACTATCACATTGCAAGTCTTCTCTCCAATCTTGCATCTAGTATGAAACAAGTTGTTTCTTTGTCTCTCATCAACTTGAGGCTCACTAAACAACACTTTCCTCACAACCATCATATTGTACTCACCCTCGGTAACTATCTCTTCATCAAAGTCATCTTCTACATAGCCATCTTCTTCTTGCGCTACAAAGTTATACATTTGTTCTTCTTCATCCATTATAGCACATTGAGTGGCGGTCAAAACAGTTTTACTAGGACATTCACTAGCAATATGACCCCTCCCATAGCATTTGAAACATTTTCTCCTAGTTGCAAGCTCACTAGGTGAAATCACTTGTTTTTCTTTCCCCTTATCAAATTTAGAACCGGATGAACTAGATGGGAAGGCTATACTTTGAAAAGTACTCCCTTTAGAGTTGAAAGGAGTAAATTTCGAAGTACCCTTGAAAGAAGAAGAAGAAGAAGTTTTGGGCTTCTCTTTCTCCTTTTCCTCCTTAGCTTGTGCCTCATATTTCAAAGCAAGTTTACAAACATCACTAAAAGTGGCATAGTGAGTCACTTCCACTTTCTTACTTATTCCTTTTGACAAACCTTTAACAAATCGAGCAATTTTAAAGGTTTCTTTCTCTTGCAAATCACAAATCAAGCACAATTTTTCAAACTCTTTCATGTACTCTTCCACACTCATGTCATTATCTTGTGAAAGGTGGGTAAGTTGTAAGTATTGTTCTTGCTCATATTCCTTACTAACCCATTTATCCCTCATTTTCTTCTTCAATCTAACCCATGAGTCAATCTTCTCTTTTCCTTCTCTCCTTCTATTTGACTTGAGGTTTTCATACCACAAGGCAGCAACTTTAGTGAGCTTTAGGACAACAAGTTTAAACCTTTTTCTATCATCATACCCCTTATAGTAAAAAACGGTTTCAATTTGCCTCATCCAATCAAGAAAAGCCTCACTATCATGCCCCCCCATCAAATTCGGGCATCTCAATTTTCAAACCCCTATCTTCATCAAAATTTCTAGGTGTATTAATCTCATCCTCCTCATTTTCAAGAAAATTCAATTTTCTACTTGCTTGCATCAACATTTCAGACATAGCATCTAACCTAGTCTTATGTTGAGCCTTATCTTCATCATTTACTTCTGATTTTCTCTCTAAATTTTCTAATTTTTGTGTTATGACTTGTAACATCCTAGCAAGTTCACCATCAGCCATGATTTCACTATTTTGCTAGACTATTACAATTACAAGGGGTAAAACTGCCGTAACTTTGAACAACAAAACGAAACTGTAAATGGCCTTGAGACTCTCAAAGGCTTACAGATTAATAAAATTCAAGAAATTTCAAGCAGAATCAAAAAAAGAAACTCTTGAAAAGCTTTCCGGATGAAGGAGTAATCATCGTTTGAAGTTATGTGTGCTGGATTTGCTCCGTTTTGGCGCAGTTACGAAAAACGTGCCCAGTTTCATATCTAAACAATTCACAAAAATCTGAAAAATTCTGTGATTATTCTAGACAAAAAGTTATGCAAAATGAAAAAAATAATCAACCAATTTGGACTCCTGAAGGTTGAGAAATCGTCCTTCAAAGTCGGATGAAAAACTGGTTGAATTCTGATCGTTTTGATTTACCACCAAAACGCAATTTTTCTGCAAGATCTCGACGCCAAAGCTCTGATACCAGATGATATAAGTCTAAAAACACCCTCCAAAGTGTTGGATGATGAATCTAAACTTTAGGAACATAGAACACTCACTTACACAAAGAAACACTCGAAATTCAGGATAGTTGCCAAACCACAAGGACAAACTCAATGGCTTGGGGTTCTAGGCCAGAGATAAGACTCACTCAATCTCTCCTAGGCTTATCACTCAAGAACTCACTCAAAGTAATAAGGGTAGCAAACACTTGAGACAAACTCAAAGCATAAACTAAAAACACAAGGTTTTTTTATATCAATCAAAAGCTGAACTTCTCATACCATATGCTCTCCTTAAATAGGGTATAGGAGCAGCAAAAATGAGGTTTAAAACCCTAGAAAACCGTCCTCCCTTAGATAGGTTTTAGGAGTTATAAATTCCGTTAAATCAAGCCTCATCTAAAGCCTCATTTAAGGAGCTGTTACAATCAGCAACTAAGGATCCTAAGTAACTCCTAATTACATGCCTAACACCAGCAAAACACTCTCCTAATCATAGATTACTTTATGAGTAATCTCATGGTTTATTACAACCCAAAAATAACAACAAAAGCAAATAGAAACTAAAATAGAAACCCAAACAGAACTTGGGCTTTCTTTACAACCATGCTTGAAGCCCAAACAGAACTTGGGCTCTTCAAATGTTAATGCACGCCTCTTTCAATCCACCATCCAAGTTAAACAAGTAACAAATTCGGGCTTATGAACAAATGGAGAAAAACCAAGAGCTTCTAAGACAAGTGCCACTGGTTCATGAGCCAAAGAGCCTTTAAGTGGGCTAGACTTTGGATCACACCCTAGCGCTAAGGGGGACGCCCTTGGGGGAACCTGACCTCTAGGAAGGCCTCGCTAATGTACGAGTAATTTTAAGTGCAAAAAATCACCATAACATAGTATTAACAAGAGTAAATAAAAGGAACAGCAGAATATAAGAGAAACACTTTCATTCAATTTTAATTCATGCACAAATAAAAGGATGATGACAACTACAAAGAGTCATGGTGGAAGACGAAATCCCCACCATCATAAGCTTGACAATTGGAGAGAGTTAACCGATCGTTATCCCAAATACATGAGAGAAGGTAAGTAACTAACTACCCTAATCTAGGCTACTGAGATGCTCAAACTAGCGCTAAGATTTAAAGCTAACAAAACTAGAGAATAGTTGTTTGTTTTGTGTTGATGTCCTCTTGCTATTTGATGTCCATGTCTACTTATAGGATCATTGTTGGCGTTTAACCATGCATATTCCCGCCTTTTTGCTTGAATATTCTGTCATGAATAGACCCAAACCTCCTCTGAAATTCGTGTATTCTAGGCGCACAAGGATACATCTAGAAGGTTCTAGAATCCCACCTTGAGGGGTGAGCTGGCAATGATGGGCAATGACGGGCAACTCCACTATTTTGTCCTTAGTAGCAGACTAGCAGTGTTCTTTTTCTTAGAAAAATACCGTTGGTGCTAAGAATCAACTTAGCTTGGAGAGATTGTAGTGCTAAAATGGAGAAATTAAGGGAAGAAGATGAACTTTGATGGACTAATAACAGAAAATACCGCAAAATGTAAAGATATTCAAGCTTTCGAGAGGCTTGATTCTCTCCCAATTGAACTCTTTAAAGCTCACCCAATTTCTCAACTCTTTTCAACATGCCTTTCACACTCAAAGTTGTTGTATTTATACTACTTTCCTAACAAACTATCTATAACTTATTCCCCAAGTTTAACTAATAAAGATACTACCTAAAATACCCATTCCCCTACAATATGAGTTCTTAGCATTACCGCCCCCCTAAACTTCCACCTTGTCCTCAAGGTGGGTCATAATCAGCGCTAAATTCTTGGCCTCTACATGTATGTTTAGTGTCATGCAATCCTTCATGCCCCAAGCATGGGTTATGCTTCAGCTTATGTTGCGGCTTCTCCTTAGATTGTTCTCTGGCTGGCTTGAGTGGTTGAACTATGACGAAAGAGACCTGGAAGTGATTAGGAAAGGAGTTCGTGAAGTGGTTTGGTGTGCTGGTGTTGTGGGCTTGTGCTTCGAGAGGTTTGGGTTTACAAATATGGAGTGGAGAAGTGAATGGAGTAGTGGAAGAAGGAATCAGAGAATTTGAAACTAGTGGGTTGGAGAACGTTGGTGTGGGTTGAGTGGTGGGCTGAAGGATATAGAAATGGGAGTTGGAGAATTGGGTAGGGTGCTTGGGTTCAAAGATAAGTTGGTTAGATTTGAGCACTGCCTCATTGTACTCAAGTGGGCCGTACCTGTTTGGGTTAAAGAAATAAAGACGGTTTTGTTGTAAGGAAGTAAAAAGTGGGTGGATTTCATTAATGGGGTTTACAATTGATGCTAGGGAAATGGGCTTAACTTTAACAAGCCCATCTCCAAAGCTTGCCCCATGAGTTGCAGAATAAGGAGGTTTAAAATGATGGGGCCCAACTTCAAACCCAGCTTGATTAATCAAAGTAGAGCTAGGTTTTAGAAGAAATAAAACACAGCACGTGCCTTCCTCAATTCTATTGTTATCTTTCATGGCTTTGACAAGATTACCCTTACCTCCCATTTCTAGATTCTTCTCCCAAAACTCCATTAAACCAGGGAGGCTTCTCCTACACTCCACTGTTTCTGAAGGTTTTCCCAGCGCCACCATTATTACTTCCGGTGAGACCACCGTGGCCACTCTCAGCACCACCGAAAATCACTTCCCCGCTGTTCCCAGGCTCTCCTTCTTGACCACCAACAAAAAGTCTGGTGAAACCACCTACGAATCCACCTGAGCCACGTCCATATCAAGACCCCACGTAAGCCTCATCTTCTCTTCCTCTTTTCCTTTTACTTCTTCCGTCGTGGTTAATTAAGCCATGTGTATTACACCACCCAAACCACCACCTAGAGGGCTGCCAGTGAGAGCGTGAGCCTCCATTGGAACTACTGTATCCAGCACCTCCTTATTCAAATATGTTTCTCTTTCGTCCATCGAAGAGTTTGCCGGAGCTACGACTAGTGAAGCTGCCTTAACCCCCAAAAGCTTCAAATTCACAAGCAACACCCGCTTGTTCGCCGTCGGCATAACCACCAGCAAAAGGAAACGACGCACCTTCAGAATGACTTTTCACATTCGCTTGGTCTTCGCTCAACATCGAACTCGCCTTCATCTGATTTTGGTGGATTTCTTCTCCCTCTTCATAGATGGTGGTTTGATTTCCTGGGAAAAACTCGTTGAAGATGCCACCACATCTGGAATATTCTCTACAGAAGCAGATAGGTTCCACAATTTGGTGTGGTTCTCCACCATGTCTCCCACCCTCTTCGGGTTTGACCTCCCTTGCTATGAGCTTGTCGCCGTTGTACGAAAACGCCGTGCAACTAGCGCCTTCAAACTCTTCCCACCGGTAGAAAGGTCGACGATGGTGCTCCCACTGGAACCATGGCAGCGCCTCGCCTTGGAGTCCGACAATGGCAGCCTCTAATTTCTCCTTTTCGCTGAACCCGAAAAGATGGAAGTAATCTTCCATCTCCCAAATCCATTCATCTGGATTTCTTCCATCAAATAGAGGGAGTTGATGCTTCTACATTGAGTGGCCCAAAAGTTAAAATTGGGTGTAGCAACCTTCTAAATGTTGATGCTTCTACCATTCTGCACTTGACCATCTAGTGTGCTGAGGTTTTCTTGTCACTCATAGAAAAACTACCGCTATCCCGTTGCTAAAGAAATTCAAAGTGTGCCTTCACAAGGGGCTTAGCTAGGAGGCTTGAGTCAGACTCGTGACGATTACCATGCACCAACAATGCTTACATTGTTGTGGCATCATATAAATAATATATGCGGCAAGATTTTTAGTACATAAGATTCATCGGCCTATAATCAACCTCTGATCTTCTATATGAGCTAAGCATTGGCCATATTGGTCGATACATAGTGATGCTTTACAACTCGAAAGATATAGATTCCATAAGGTAAAACCAAAACGCTAAATATCAGCTGATCTTTGAAACCATTGGATGCAGGGGGTAGCAAAAGCATTAATGTCTATAGTGACACTCAATAGTCAATACCTACCAAGATCCTTACTGTTCCCCAATTCCCATGTTTGGTTTAGTAATAAACCACGCTGTATATGAATTGGATATTTGGGACAGTAGAATAAAAGAAGATGAAGATAATTTTGATTGATAATAATGGAAATAACAGAAAATAAAGATAGATTATCAAGTTTTCGAGTGACTTGACACACTCCAAAAGCTAACCACTAAAATGAACTCTCCAATATATTCTTCATACCCCTATTCTAACACTAATCCACTATATTTATAGAGCTAACTTACTTACTCACCAAGCCAACCTAATTATATTGTACTACCCATATTACCCCTTCCCCTAAACCAATCTATTACACACGCATTTCGGGTTTGTAACTTGTGAATGAGAAGTATGCATTTGGAGTCCATGTTTGGGTCCTGGATGGCGCCACAATAATTGGCACTAAATCCTTTTAAAAGTGGCCTACACAAGATGGCATCATATTTTAAAGTCTATTCAGTTAGTGATTTTACACAGAGTCCTCTGAAATTGGTAACAAACGCATGGACTAAGTGGCAACGTTGATGAGTTTCAGCTATTGATGTTCCAAAAGCTTATAAACTCTATATTTAAACGAGTAGGTTGCCTAGCTGTTAATCACCATAATATTTCTCCGAGGAAATTATGTCGTATAAAAGTCTGTTCCTTGGGCGCCTGTTAAATGCTCCATTAAACAATTGCAGGACAACATTTATATGGGTATAGGAGAGACGCTTAAAACTTGGAACACCTAAGCTGAGGTTAATTAGATGTGCCGAAGTAAAAGGGTCTTCACCCACTGTGCAATGTTTTGCCAAGGCCATCATAGGGTTGGTAGGTAAGATTCTTTCAAGCCCTTTCGTTTCAGTACCTTACTTGTTAGAATGATTGAACGCCATCACATTCTAGTAACACCAAGGTCAGCATTCGGCAAGGATGATGCCTGATTGGTAGATGCTTTAGTGGGTCATTCTGCCATCTAGCAAGATGAAAATGATGTTATGGACTTTGAAGACAGACTTCTGTTTAGAGATATTGAGCTTCATGGAAGACATACATAGCTGAGGCTGCCATGGCTAGACATGGATTATAAAGGTCAGAACAGTCAAAGGATGGAAATTATATGTTGTTGTTTGATTGACATAAGAAAAAATGGGAAGTGGAACTTCAGGGCTGCATAGGAAGTGCAAGGTAGGTGCATTTTTTGGTTAACACAAAAATGGTGAAATGTCGAAAGTAGTACTTCCTAGGAATTTCCAATCTCTGACAAAACGTTTGCCCCCTACGTAAGTAAAAATTTATATGGGAAGTCACCTCCCCCATTGCTAACCAAACTACTTTGAAAAATGCCCATAAATTTGATTATGGAAATTAATTCCTATGAATTTGAATGTCATAGGAACTTCTACTTCCTATGTTAAGCAAATGACCACTAACAAAATTGCTCTGGATCCAAAGCATGAGACCCGGTGATGAGGATAAGAGGTCAACTGGATCACACTCCTTTGAAGTTTGGACCTACTAGTTAAAGACACTATTTTGCTTAGTAGCTTGCTTGTTTCTGTCTCTCATATTTAAGCAGGTGGGAATAACATTTGGCATTCTCTTCCTTTTCTTGAGGATAAATGTAATTCAGCAGACAATTTTACACAAGGTATAATGGTCTTGGTTGAACTTGATTTGACATGTCGATAAAACTTTTGCTCCCACTGCTTTAACACTTCAAAAAAAAAGGTCGAATTATTCACCACAAGATTGTAAGTTTCACTAAGAGTACCTATTTAAGTAAACTCTTAAGCTACGTTTCCTCATGTCCAATAAATGAGCGAACTCATAGCAAAGATAAAATCAATTGAATCTCAATCGGACGTACGATGGTAACACCATATACTTCATTAGCTGTTATCAACTAGACATTTAAGGAAAACACAGTAATCAATCACCCATAAGGATAAATAGGCTGATGAATTCCCGGAACAGAGGTTAAACACTAATGAGTACCTGAGTGGGTAGGTTATGGATTTTTGCAACTTCTTTGAAAAGAAATGCAGTTACACCACTAGTAGCATAGCGCTGATTTGCATTATGTTTGATTACAAGGCCCTTTTGCATTTGTGGCCGATGGTTTTCTTCATGTTTATCCATGAAATTTGGGTGAACTCCATGAGCCATGTCTGCTGATACTGTTAATAAATAGTAATAAATAGTTCCAAACAGAAGTTAGATATATTACAGCATACCTGCTGGAAATCAGATTAAAATAGCAAGAAAAAGCAAAAGGATTAAGGGTATGTTGTATTAATAGGATCAAAGGACCTCTAATCAGTACAACTCTCTCACTTTCGAGAGGTGAGAACTCTCCCAGAATTGAAAATATAAAAGAAGAAGACGATATATTCCATGCCCTCATTTGATTACTATTACTCTATTTATACTACCCTTAAGAGGACACCTGGCCCTAATCCCAACGTCACTATTTCCCACTACCTTTCTGCTATTACAGAGAATAATCACTGCTGGCACAAGTGGCACATGCTTCCTATTTCAACTTTATTACCCAGCAGTCATTTGGGAATTGACTCTTTTACCCCTCCTTACATATGTGATGAGTTTAGGTGCACCTTGATTCCTTGCATTACCCTGGGCCCAAAGAGCCACCTTGTCCTCAAGGTGAAATTCTGGAAACCTGTTGGCCATGGCAGTAAGATCTTCCCAAGTTGCTTCATATGGAGGCAAACTCTTCCACTATATGAGTACTTCTGTGTAGCTGACAGGAGAGAGTGAGGGGGGTCTAACAGCAAGGAGGGCCTCTGGTTCAGTCTCCATGATGAGTTCAGAGTTCATTTGTGGTGGGATGGTTGGGTTAGCACGCTGTGGCCCAATAGCTGCCTTGAGCTGTGACACATGAAACACAAGGTGGATCTTAGCATGATCTGGAAGCTTCAGTTTGTAGGCTACCTTGCCCACCTTTTGTAGCACCTCAAAAGGACCATAGAATCGAGGAGCTAGCTTGTCATTAGGCCTCCTTGATAGGGACTGCTGCCTGTAGGGTTGCAGCTTTAGGTAGACCATGCTACCTACTTCAAATGAGACCCCCCTTCTCTTTTTATCTTCATAAAGTTTCATTCTCTGTTGAGCCAACAGTAGGTTAGCTTTTATGTCATCCAGCATGGCATCTCTTTCTAACAATTGATCTTCAAGTGAGGAGAGTGAGGTCTGGCCCTTGGTGTATGTAGCAGTAGCTGGGAATTAGCTACTGTAAACACATAATCAAGAGTTTGAGCAACTCAAACTAACCTTGATTTAACAGAATATTTCAGAGAGAAATAGGAGAGATAGAATGAATAGAGAAGAGAGATAAGATTGTGTTTATTTTTCTGAATAAATTCTTTACAAGACTTATTAGGTTTATTTATAGAAACTTAGTTGCTAACTAACTTTCCTGCCAAAAGGTTGTTGCAACAATAACAACCTTATAACAACCTTTATAACAATCTCCTATTACATTCCTCCCTGGTTAACAAATAACTTGCCCACAAGTTACTCAAAACAAAACAATACTCAAAACATCATCAAGAAATTACAAAATTTGGAAATTGCTGTTCAAAGGCTGTAGCATTCTCCCAGGTAGCCTCTTCTGTTCTCATACCTTCCCATTGAATAAGGTACTGAACCTGAGCTGTATTGTGATGCTTGACCACCCTTCTATCCAACAGAGCCAAAGGTTGCAATGTCACTGATTCTTGCTGGCCATGAAACCATGAGGGAATATGGGCTACTGCTGGAAGGGTTCCTCGGAAAGCTTTTAATTGAGAGACATGGAAGACTGGGTGAACTGCAACATTGTCAGGCAGTTGGAGTTTATAGGCAACTCTACCTATTGTGGCAAGGACTTGAAAAGGCCCAGCATACTTTGAAGACAGTTTCTCATTAGTGACAGTCCTCAAAGTCTTCTGTTTATATGGATGTAATTTCAACCAAACCCAACTTCCAACCACAAAACTTCTTTCTGACCTCTTTTTATCTGCCTGAGTTTTCTGTCTGTGTTGTGCCCTTTGTAAGTGAAAGTGCAACATTTTAATCATGGCATCTCTTTTCTGGAGAGATCTATCAACCACTGCTACTCTTGTTTCCCCAGGAAGATAAGGCAAGTACAAAGGAGGGGGCTGGCTGTAGACTACTTCATATGGGGTAGCTTGAATAGAGGTGTGATAGTTAGTGTTGTACCACCATTCAACAAGTGGTAACCACATAGACCAGTCCCTAGGACTTTCACAACACATACATCTAAGGAAAGTCTCTAGGCACTTATTAACAATTTCAGTTTGACCATCTGTTTGTGGATGGTAGGCTGAAGAAAGAAGTAAACTAGTACCCTGAAGTGTGAATAAAGCTTGCCAAAATTGGCTTATAAACACAGGGTCTCTGTCACTAACAATTGACTGGGGCCAACCATGCAATCTGAACACATAATCCAAGTAGACCTGAGCTACTTCCATTGCTGTATATGGGTGTTTAAGGGCCATAAAATGCCCATATTTACTTAGCCAGTCTACCACCACTAATATGACTTCCTTTCCCTGTGACTTAGGCAACCCTGTAATAAAGTCCATTGAGATGTCAACCCAAACTTCCTTAGGGACAGGAAGTGGTTGTAGCAAACCTGGAGAAGCTACACTTTCATTTTTGTTAGCTTCACACACAGAACAGTTTCTAACAAAATGAGTGACAAATTTTGTCATACCCTTCCAGTAAAAGAGAGATTTGACCCTCTTTAATGTTGCATCTCTACCAGAATGCCCCCCTTGGGCTGAATCATGCAACCACTTCAAAATCTGCTGCTTAAGATTATCATCAGGCCCTATCACCAACTTGTGCTTCTTCCTTAGGAGTCCATCAATATAAGTGAAATGAACTAACTGAAGACCTTGCTGAAGCTCAGTGATAATGTTCTGGATATTCACATCTAAGCTGTAACTAGCCTTAATCAGAGTGCTCAAGTTAGAATCCAACACTGATAAGGCTAAGCAAAGAACATCTGAACTAGATACCCTAGAAAGAGCATCAGCCACAACATTTTCTCTCCCACTTTTGTAATGTATAACATAGTCAAAGCCCATGAGCTTAGATAGCCAGAACTGTTGGAAGGGAGTGGAGATCTTCTGTTGAAGGAGCCATTTGAGGCTCTTCTGATCTGTTCTAATTATAAATTGCTAGCCTGAGAGATATTGCTCCCATTTTTGGACAGCTGTAACTACAGCTAATAACTCTTTCTCATAAACAGAAAGCTTCTGCCATCTTGGACCAAGTGCCTTGCTCAAAAATGCTAAAGGATGACCTTGTTGCATAAGGACAGCCCCAATACCAGTGTTAGAAGCATCAGCCTCAAATGGCAAGGAAAAATCAGGAAGAGCCAGGACACGAGCAATACTCAAGGCTTCTTTAAGTTTTTCAAATGCAACTGTAGCAGATGGAGTCCATATGAACTCTCCCTTCTTCAACAACTGGTGCAAAGGCTTGCTTACCCAAGCATAATTCCTTACAAACTTCCTATAGTAACCTGCCAATCCCAAGAAGCTTCTTAACTCCTTAACATTCCTTGGAATAGGCCATTTCTCTACTGCTGCCACCTTTTGAGGATCTGTTTCAACCCCCTTGCCAGAAATAAAATGGCCTAGATACTCCACCTTGTCCATAGCAAAGGAACACTTACTTCTCTTAGCAAACAAAGTGTGTTGTTGCATAAGGACAAAAACTTGTTCAAGATGCTGAATATGAGTATCCACAGTAGAGCTATATATCAATATATCATCAAAGAAGACCAAAACACATTTTCTAAGGAGAGATTTGAAAATGTGATTCATCCAACTCTGAAATGAAGCAGGGGCATTAGTTAAGCCAAAGGGCATAACTAAAAATTCATAATGCCCATGGTGAGTCTTGAAAGCAGTTTTGTAAATGTCATCTTTATGAACTCTCAATTAATGATAGCCTGCTCTTAAATCAATCTTGCTAAAAATTGTAGCTCCAGCTAATTCATCAATTAACTCATCTACCACAGGAATAGGGAATTTATCTTTAGCTGTTTTTTTATTCAAATCCCTATAATCAACACACATCCTCCAAGATCCATCCTTCTTACCTACCAATACTACAGGGGAAGCAAAAGGGCTATTACTATCCCTAATAATGCCCTGGATCAACATTTCTTGGACAAGTTTCTCAATAATATCCCTTTGTTTCAAAGGATACCTATAAGGCCTTATATTGACTGGATTTGCTCCAAATTCCAAGGGAATTCTATGATCATGCAAGGGTCTAGAAGGTGGTAAGGCTGTGGGTTCACTGAAAATTTATGAGTATTTATCAAGCAACTGAGTAATTCCATCATGGACACATTCTGACTGTGCACTAGAAGAGCAGGTAAAAAGGGTAATACCTGGGTCTTCGTGTGCAGGAGGAAGCAACTGCAAGAAATAGAGTTGAATTGAATTGGCCATAGCATTCTTAGACTTATGTCCCATAGCCTTAATCTGTCTAGGAAAAACACCCTTGAGCTTCACAGGCTGCCCTCCATAATCAAACTCCATCAACAGCTTGCCAAAGTCCCACTTAACTAAACCCAAATGGCTAAGCCATTGAATACCCAAAACCATGTCACAGCTCCCCAAAGGAATCAATAACACATCAGAAGAATCTTTACAAACTGACTGACAGGCTAGGTGATTACCATCTGCCACTGTAATTGCTTGAGGGGCAATATCATCTAGCTTCAAGCCCAACAATCTTGCCATACCCACATCAAGAAAGTTATGGGTAGACCCTGAATCAATTAAAATTTGCAGGGGCTGTTTCCCACATATACCAAAAACTCTCATAGTTTGAAAATTATGATTGCCAGACAAGGCATGTACAGAAATATGGGGATCTACAGTTTCAGCTTCAAATTCTACAACATCCATATCTTCAATCCTCTCCTGAACTTCCCCAACTTCTTCACAACCTGGAATCTCTACCAAGAATAGCTGAGATTGCTTAAGTTGACATTTATGGCCTCTTTCATAAGGTTGAGCACAAAAATAACACAAACCCTTCATCTGTCTTTCCTTTCTTTCAGCAGGAGATAGGTTTATTTGGGGTCTGGGAGAAAATGAAGAAGGTTTTTGATAAGTGTTTGGAGTAGGCAAAAGGGGAGGTTTATTTACTGTTTTTGGTGCTAAATACAAAGGTTTATAGGATGCTTTAGTTGCTTCTATATTATCTTCTTGTAATCTAGCATACTCAATAGCACTAGAAATAGAAATGGGTTTGAATGCTCTCACAAATGATTTTATAGTAGGTTTTAAGCCCCCTACAAAACTATCTGGAAAATAAGAATTAGGAAGAAGGTGATTCTGCTGTAACATCAAAGATCTAACATCTTCAAACTCATCTACATAAGATTCTAGTGACCCTTTTTGCTCCAGTTTATTAAATTTTTCTACCACATTGATACCCAATTCATCTCTAAACCTTACAGATCAACTACAAACTCAGTCCAATCAACATTTTTTCTTACAGCCAGATAGCTAGAGACCCAATTTTCTGCCTTATCAATTACATTCAAACATGCCAAATCCACCTTCTGGTCCTCAGGAACTTTACATAATGCAAAATACTTATTGCATTTTTTAACCCACATTCTAACATTTGACCCATCAAACTTAGGAAAGTCAAGTTTAGGTACATACCCCTGGACTCTGGGACTGAATCCATTATCATGATTATGATGTCTAGGAGATGCATCTGAGTATCTGGAACCTTCGGTTTCCTTCAATTTATCTCCCAATTCAGTCATCATTTTCATCATCATTTCTTGAAATTCCAAGCTTTTCTGAGATTGTTTCTCCAATTGTAGCTCCAGTAATTTCAGTTGGTCCTCCATTACTTGTACCCTTCTGGTCACTGCTGGAGCCAGCTTTCAAGAATCCTCAAGAAATTGAGAAAGAACAGAATTTCCACCACGTTAATGGCAGAGCAATTTATCAAACACTTGGTGTGCAAGTGGTTTGAATCAAAAACAACGAGCATTTAGAGCTTACAGCAACTGTTTGCTCTGATACCAATGTAGCAGTAGCTGGGAATTAGCTACTGTAAACACATAATCAAGAGTTTGAGCAACTCAAACTAACCTTGATTTAACAGAATATTTCAGAGAGAAATAGGAGAGATAGAATGAATAGAGAAGAGAGATAAGATTGTGTTTATTTTTCTGAATAAATTCTTTACAAGACTTCTTAGGTTTATTTATAGAAAGTTAGTTGCTAACTAACTTTCCTGCCAAAAGGTTGTTGTAACAATAACAACCTTATAACAACCTTTATAACAATCTCCTATTACAGTGTATTTGACCAGGTGTGGGGGGATCCCTCCCATAGACTGTTTTGAAAGGAGTACACAAAGTGGAGGCATGCCAGTTGGTGTTATAGCAATATTCTGCCCAATGTAACCACTTAGACCAGGCCCTAGGTTTGCCATTAGTGTAGCACCTAAGGTAGGTTTCTAAAGCTTTGTTGACCATCTCAGTCTGCCCATGTAAGCTGTACTGTAGTGCAGTGAGGTGCCCTGCAACTTGAACACTTCTTTCCAAAAGAGACTCAGGAAAATTTTATCCCTGTCTCATACTATAGTAGAAGGAATCCCATGTAATCTCACCACTTCTTTGGTAAATATTTCAGCGACTGAGTAAAAGGGTGTTTGAGGCTCATGAAGTGTGCATATTTGGACAACCTGTCCACTACCACCAATATAGTGTCCTTACCATGTGAGGGAGGGAGACCTTCTATGAAATCCATGCTGATTTTCTCCCATATTTGGTCTGGAATGGGTAGTGGTTGCAATAGAACCCAGTCTGCTTATTCTGTTGGCATATATGGCAGGCCTGCACATATTTGAGGACATCTCTTCTCATTCCTGGCTAATACCAGGCCACTGCTAACCTCTGGTAGGTTTTTAGGTCTCCAGCATGTCCTCCAGTGGGTCCATCATGATACTCTTTTAACAATGCAGTCACCAGAGGGGATGATTTAGGTAGCACCAACCTATCCTTGTACCTCAGGTCCCCTTGTTGAAGAGAGTATCCCTTAGGACAAGGTTTTCCAGCAGCCAAGTCTTGCATGAGAGTGTGGATGAATGGGTCTTGTTATACTAGAGGCTTCCACTTTGCCCAATCAAAATGGCGGGTGGTGCTTATATTGTGCATTTCAGGCCCTTCTTCAGTCTGCCTTGACAAGGCATCAGCTGCCACATTGCTCACTCCTAACCTGTAGCTGATGTCAAAGGTGAACCCCAAGAGTTTGCTGACCCATCTCTGATATTCTGGGCCTATTTCCCTTTGTTCCATAAGGAACTAAGAGCACTATGGCCATAAGCTCCTTTTCATAAATGGACTTCATTCTAGCTCGATGGCCCAAGGTTTGGCTAAAAAAGGCAATGGGATGGTTGTTTTGGGAGAGGACAGCCCCTAAACCAAAGCTTGAAGCATCTGCTTCTACCGCAAAGGTTTGGGAGAAATCAGGGAGGGCTCGTATGGGCACAGTAGTGAGATGTTTCTTGAGGGTTTCAAAGGCATGGGTGGCTTCAGGGGTCCATACAAATGAGTCTTTTTTTAGGAGTTGGGTAAGAGGGGATGCAATGGTGGCATATCCGGCCACAAATTTCCTATAGTAACCTGACAGGCCCAAGAAGCCCCTGAGCTCCTTAAGGTTCTTAGGAAGAGGCCATGCAATCATGGCTTTAATTTTCTCTTGATCCACAGCAACTCTCTGGGCAGATATGACATGGCCCAAATAAGCAATCTCTTGTCTTCCAAATTCACATTTTGAGGGGTTGGCAAAAAGTGATGTTGGGCTAGCTTGGTAAGGGTGAGATGAAGGTGTTGCTTGTGGAGTTCGGGGGTGGGGCTGTAGATGAGGATGTCATAAAAAAAAACAAGCACAAACTTGCGGAGGTAGGGTTTGAACACCTCATTCATTAAGGACTGAAAAGTGACAAGGGCATTTGTGAGGCCAAAAGGCATCAACATAAATTCATAGTGGCCTTGATGTGTTCTAAAGGTTGTTTTGTGCTCATCTCCTTCCTTCATTCTAATCTGGTGGTACCCAGATTTCAAATCAAGCTTAGTAAAAATGGCTGCCCCTTTTAATTCATCTAAGAGTTCATTAATCATGGGTATAGGATATTTGTCAGGTTGTTTTGTTGAGTGCCGTGTAATCCACGCAAAACCTCCAACTTCCATCCTTCTTTTTCACCAAAAGAACAGGACTTGAAAATGGGCTAGTGGAGGGTCTAATCAGCCCTGCTTTTAACATATCCTCAATTAGTCTTTCAATTTCATTTTTTTGGATGTGGGGGTATCTATAAGGTATGACACTCACTGGGTCACTTCCCTCCTTCAAGATGATAGAGTGTTCATGGCCTCGGTAAGGTGGTAGGGTGGTGGGGATGGAAAAGAATTTGTGGTGCTGGTTAAAAATTTTTGTAAGGTAAGTGGGTATGGGTGGCTCATTTGTGATTTCTGTGTTTCCTTCTAACCTGTTCAACTCTACTAAATAACCACCTCCTTCCCTGCTCAACGTTCTCATCATCACTTTCAGTGAGATCAAAGTTCTCCCTAGAGAGGGGTCCCCTTTCAATGTTACTGTGTCAGTTCCCACATTGAATTTCAATAGTTTTCCAATTGGTGGTCATAGTCCCCAATTTTTCCAACCATTGTATACCAAGGATTAAATCAGAGTTCCCTAGGTCTAATGGTAGAAAATCTTCAATAATATTTATGCCTTGCAATTGAAGGAGTAGAGATTTACACTCACCTTTGCCCTGTACAGATTCACCTGTACCAAGGGTCACCCCAAAACTAGGGGTAGTGGCAATGGGGATCCCCAGCTTCTGCACAGTGGAGGTGGAGATGAAGTTGTGCGTCGCCCCTGGATCAATCATCACCACCACCTCGTGTCCTTGAATCGACCCTCTTAACTTCGAGGTTCTAGGGTTGTTGATTCCCAAAACAGAGCAAAGAGAAATCTCTGTTTGGGTGGGGTTTGTTTCAGTTTCTTCAGGACCTTCTATGGTCATATTTTCCACGTTGGCCAAACTAAGTTCTTCCCCACCTTCTTCAGACCCCATGAGCACACTTAACTCCTTTCGTCGGCAACGGTGGCCGGCACTCCATTTCTCGTCGCACCGAAAGCACAAGCCGCGCTCACGACGGTTCTGCATCTCTTGGTGGCTCAGCCTTTGTATCGGGTTGTGGGAAGTGGATAAATGGGTGGATGTGTTTGGGTAGCTAAAGTTTTGGGTGGTTTTAAGAAATGGGCTTGAGCTGGAGTATGACCCGGTAGTATTTTGGTTGGTATTCTGGGAGGTGGTATTTTGGTTGGTGGTATTTTTTGTGGAGTTGAAAAAATTGGGTTTGGTATAGGTTGGGTTAGGTTTCTTTTGGGTGGCCCATTTAACCTTCTCCTCTGCCCTTTGTGCCAAGTCCATGGCCACTTCTAAGGTTCTTGGGCCCATCATCAGGACTTCAGCCCTTATATCCTCCCTCAGTCCATTTATGAACTTCCCTCTAGAAATTTCTTCGGGTATCCCTTCCAGTGGGGCCAAGAGTTCAATGAACTTCCTCCGGTATTCCGCCACCCCTTCCTTCTGCTCATGGGCTAGCCATTGCTCATGTAGATTTCCGGCACCGGTCGACCGGAACTGGCGCAGGAGTACACTTTTCATCTCCTCCCAGCCAACAATCTCTCTCCTCTTGTTGGCCCATTGAAACCAGTGAAGAGCGTCTCCTTCAAGAGAGACCACCGCAGCCTCCACCTTTTCATCCTCTTCCAGGCGGTAGAATTTAAAATACCTTTCAGCGCGGATGATCCAACCATCTGGGTTGGTGCCGTCGAAACTGGGCATGTCCAGTTTCTTATACCTCCAGTTTCCGGTTGTGGAATGTGGCCCTCCTTGGCCCAGCTCAGACGCTCCTGGTGGCGTATTACCCTGCCCCTCGCCTAGTCCACCGACGGGTATATTACTAAGGGTGGCCGACGAATCAGGCCTCAACACCGCCGCGGCTAACGCAGCCTTCAACTCCTCATGAGACCTTCTGTTTTCTTCTCTAATCAGGTTGATCAGAGCGTCCTGATTCTCGCGATTCCGGTTGATGCGCCCTTCCAACCTCTGACCGGCAAGCTCCATCTCGGCGGCGAGTCGCTCGCCCATAGTTTGCTGGTTGGCCATAACCTCAGTCATGGTGGCCTGAATGCCAGCAACATCTTGTTCCAATTGCTCTAGTGCATCTGGGTAGGAGCCATAGAAGAGAATTTTTTTTTTTAGGATTCCAGAAACCTTGCTCTGATACCAAGTTTGCTGGAAATCAGATTAAAATAGCAAGAAAAAGCAAAAGGATTAAGGGTATGTTGTACTAATAGGATTAAAGGACCTCTAATCAGTACAACTCTCTCACTTTCGAGAGGTGAGAACTCTCCTTGAATAAAATATTTAAAAGAAGAAGACAATATATTTCATGCCCTCATTTGATTACTATTACTCTATTTATACTACCCTTAAGAGGACACCTGGCCCTAATCCCAACGTCACTATTTCCCACTACCTTTCTGCTATTACAGAGAATAATAACTGCTGGCACAAGTGGCACATGCTTCCTATTTCAACTTTATTACCAGCAATCATTTGGGAATTGACTCTTTTACCCCTCCTTACATATGTGATGAGTTTAGGTGCACCTTGATTCCTTGCAATACCCAAGTCATTAAGTTGCAGATTAGCTTTAAGGAAATTCTACTTAGCTATAATAAGAAATGAAAAAAGAATAAAGAAAATGATAGCGACACAGTTCTAGTAGCATCTAAGAATTATGAGACCCCATGCCCAACCTAGGAAAACAGTGACTGAAATAAATCTAAATCATCAGCAGAATGAATCCACCATTGAAGAGTAGTAAGCTATCAACCAGGATTCCAAAGACTGAGCTAATTATTTATGTTATTAAGCATTACATTACCTAAAAATGATTGCCGAATTGCTCTTTCTACAGTCTCTTCACCAACATTATCACAGGCCAAGCAGCTAACTATACGTCTCATAGCTTGAAATATTGTTGGTGCACCAGCACCCTGGATTGAGTCAGAACCCACCTGCATAACAAGTATTTACCAAAAACTATTTAACAGTACATGACCAAAACTTAAGAATGATCAGGAACCTAGAATGGCATAGGCATAGTACCTCAAAATAGGAAAAAAAGAATAAGATTCAGATAGGCATAGGCATAGTAAAAGACCTAGAATGGCATGGCATGGCATTATATGACAAAAATACCATTTTGGATAAATAAGAAACCAGTAACCATTTATCGATAAACTTTATAAAACAGCAGCTTTGACGGCGAACAGACCTATCAGATAGAGAGTCTAGAGATTCAATGTTGGTCATCAGAGGAAATAAAATAGGAATCTAGAGATTCAAAATGTACATCTTCCTATCATGCAACGGAGAGTATATATGCCTCACATGACTCATGAGCAACATAATCCTGCATTATAAGAAGTAATCTTCCAGATAAACTACGCCATGAATACTTTACAGTGACATACTTCCTCGTTCTTTTTTACTTGCAACATTCAAGTATGTATGGCGCAAGAATTTAGGAGAGAAGAGAGATAGGGAGAAATTTAATAAAAAAAAAAGGACCCCCATGTGCTAGGAAAGAGAAAGAGAGTATATTGCCAAAAATGCCAATGTTGCAAGTAAAAAAGAAAAATGAAGAAAGTATAAATTATAGGGCAGAATAAGATTTCTTTATATGCATAATGCTTTAAATTTTTTTTTTCTTCTTCATTATTAAAACGTGCTTCGGGGAACCCTCATGAGAGGCAATGGAGTAATAGTATATTGCGACACCCCCCCCTCCAACAACAAGAAAAAGAGCAATGCCTATCAAGTAAGCCTACCTCTTCATTATCAAATAAAGCAACCATCCGTACAGCATCGTCACTGGATAAATCTCCGGGAGATGAGCAAGAATCAAGAAGAGCTCTTAGTGCACAAAAACTCGAGGCAAGATTATCTAATCGGCCAGAAAATATGAACTCATTGTTCATTCCCCCCAAACAGCTGAGTTGAGTATCACAAACATTAAGCTCAAGAGTCATTATGTCATCAATACCACAATCCAGCTCTCTGGACAGAACCTGTCAATTAAATTCTTAAGAGAAATCACATATCCAGGACTGGAAATTTGTCTATTACATATGTGCCTGTTATGGATGAACAAGTTACTTACACTTGAGTACAGGGTGAGTTATGATGGACATAGGAGAGCAATATTACCATATTTTTGGGAGTTAGGTTTTTTCACTTAATTTAAAGTTGACAATGTGTCCCAGCACATCCAAGTTTCTAAAGGTACTTTTGACACCGGTTGAAAGGTCTAGAAATGAGAAATGAAAATATAGTATTAGCAGTTTAAAGTGCCCACTGCCCATGAATTCATGGCATAAAGAGGGCATCTTTAATTGGAAGCTCTAGAAAATGAGAGATCAAGATATAGTATAAGAAGTCTTTCTAGGTCTCTGATCTCAACTTCACAGCAGTATCAGCAAAATAATCGGTTATGCAGATGATTCGACAATTGAACCTACACAAGAGGTGGTCTGTTGTTATTTGGAGATACCGAATAACAGAACATTTAAAAAGTTGGTCTGCAATGTTATCAGGTGGTTATTATTATTTAAGCAACTTAAGAAGTTTATTTGTGCAAAAAAGGCCATGACTAGTGCAGTATATCATGAGCAGGGCCTTCATCAAGATACCTCAAATGACATGGTAAAATCCCCAACTATAGAGTAAGTGCTCTAATCAGTAATTACCTCCAAAAGCTGCGGGTGATGCCAAGCCTTTGAAGATCTTGCAGGACCCTTGTCTTTAGATTCCGAAAGCTCTTCAATACATCTTGTTGACAGCAATGGAACAAGATGTGTTTCTAGATTAGGCTTGAAACCATCTTGGTTCACTGTTCTAGAAAATTAGAATAAAAATAAGGACAAGAAAAAAAAATCACAAATCAGTCAGAGAGCTCATCCCTTTAAAGACAAGCATAAGGCCGGACAGGATAAAAAGTAAATTGCCATCTTTAATTGATAGTTTGATACTTACTCAGTTACCTTCTAATTGCAACACTTTGACTTTTGCACTAGTCATATACTAACATTAGTATATAAAACAAACATTAGTGTGTAAGATGTCAAGTGAACTTATTCCTATGTACATTTTCAAAATATCACCTTTTTATTTTTACTAATAGATAATTAAATATAGTAATGGTCAAAGTTGTGTGTTAAATAGCGTGAAAGTCAAAGTGTTGCAATTAAATAAGAACAGGGGAAAGTATATACAAAACTTTAACTGGTCAACTCTAAAACGTACTCTTCGTATTTTGGAATATTTTCAGACACCAAATAAACTTATAACATAGAAATCTAAGCTGAACAGAGTGGTAAACCTTCATTATATTAAAATTTATCCACCGTTACTGATTAGGTAATAACCTTATGAAGTAGAGATTCATCAAGCAGCAAATAACAAATTCCAAGGCTTAGAAAGAGACATAAACTGTAAGGTACATGAGTCAACTTTGTTAGAGTTGCAGCACAGACCGGTCAAGATGAATGGCTAATGTAGGTATTCGCAACAACGGCCTTTTTATTTTCACAAGTCTCTGAATAAAGGAACCATCATCAGTCCTCACTATAACTCTTCCAGCCACACTTAAGTCTCTATCAAACCAAGTGTGCCACAAACCACCACCATAGGTCTGTACATTCAGCATTAGATATCCAGGTTTTGAGAATGCTGATATTGGTTTTAATTTTAGACATGGACTGTCAGTATGGGCTGCAATAATGTGAAATCCATTACCAGCATTGTACCTGCAAAACAAATGATAGCATTCAGTTCACAATTTGATCAACATCTCTTCACTACCTGTTGAGCAAAGTGAGAAGACATTGCAGAAAAAAACAATCAAATTTTTTTGTTGTCAACACATAGTAAAGACTAAAGAAAAGGTCAGAAGATTAAATATGTTTAAAGGCAATGCCCTATTAAAGGTGATGTGATAGTACAGATAACCTAGCAACAGAGCACAACTAGAGAAGATTAATTGATACTCACCGCCAGTGATGGATAATTTTGTTACCCAAAGATGATATTGTTACCCACAGATAATTTTCATTAGTCTAGACATATATTCCAAAAGCTAACACCTTTCAACTAACTGATTTTGATAAAATCATTCAGACTGCAAACACTCATACAATGGCAGAATGGTCTGCCTTTCAAAGAGCAAATGATTGGCCTGCAATATGCCTCAAGAACTATGTTTGTTCGCAAACTGTTTACTGTTTATTCTGGATATATGTTTCTATAGCTAATCTTCCCAGGTTTGTGTCTCACTGGTAGCAACAAAAATATCAAAATGACAAGCATTTGGATAATGGCAAAATGGTTAGCCTGTTGAGAGCCACTTGTCCAAGAACAAGGCTGCTGAACAAGATCAATATTACATTGACAATTTCAACTGGAGGTCAAAGAATGAGTCACATGTTAGATATGTAACATCAAAAATCAGGTTTCATAAATTAAACATAAACTTTAAAGCTTTGAGCATCAAATATTCTACAGGTCAACAAATTAAGTTTAAAATCAAAAGATAATTTAAAAGTAAAGCTCCAATCAACTTGCAAAGTTTCTTTGAATAGTTGAAACAATCCCAGGACTGAGGTTCTTCAGACTAACACTAACCATGTATATGACCCTACACTCCCCTCAAAAAAGAAATATTTATGCCACCCTACAGAGGAAAACAATAACAAGTACAGAAGGTATAAATGGGGCACAAACAGAAGGTTTAAATATTTAACATAGTGCAGCCACCATTAAAATGTGTACCATCTTTTTGTTAAGAAAAACTCAAATATGTGTGCACTCACAGCACGCACACCTGAACACACATGCATACATGTATCATTTATGTACACCAATGTCCTCGAAATATGAGCAAATGTTGGACTTGTCAAAAGTATCCAACATGAAGTTACAAACTGATTTTCTGTACTTTCCAAACACTTCAGATGTCAGATACAAAGTTACCAAATTCTCCTTAACCTATCCTACGATGTACGAAACTTCTTGTACCTAAACGCGATCCCCAAACGTCCCACAAAATACTTGAGAATGCAATCTAGTAGTCTTCAAGTAGTGAAGAATATGCAGAATTGAAATAGGGGGGGGCCTGGGGGGGGGTTTACACCTTAAAAACGTTCCTCTTCTACGGAACAGGTATGCGAAGAGATTCACAGAATCAAAGTTACTTACAAGCTAGAATGTGCATCAAAACATACTAGCATTTAAGAATCCCACTGGAGAAGAGAAAGGGAAAAAACTTAGGGCTTCTCCCCTCCGTCAACCCCCCCCCAACCCCCCAGGCCCCCACGCACACACAAGAGAAAATGCTTTGCATACGGAGTGTATTTAGTTAACATAACCTTCCACTGGAAAAATAAACTTTTGACCATTTAATATGACAAATTACCATTGCAAACTAAGCATGTAAGTGATGGTTGATACTTGATACCCAACAAACCAAATTACATATGAGATATGTATCACACCCACGTCTTATGGTTGCAACCTTGAAAGTACAATGAATTTGGCAACCTTGGTTGGATACAAGTTGGACACAATTGCATTGGAAGTACAAAGAAACATCAAAAAAATTTAGCAACGAGAGAGTACAAAGTAGGAGACCAAGCAGCCATCAATTAGAAGTATAACAACTACTCCCTCCGTCCCTAAATAGAGTTCCCATTTCTTTTGGGCACAAGTATTAAGGAGAAATAATAAGTGGGACCTTAGTTGTATTAATTCACAATTAAAAATTGAGGTTGGTACACTATTCATGAATTATTTATTGAGGAGAGAGAATGTGGGGAAGTGGGTAATATAATAAAGTGAAAGCTAAAAATATTTTAATTGGTGGACCCATACCAAATAAGGAAATGGGAAATCTATTTGAGACAGACATAAATGGAAAAATGGGAACTCTATTTAGGGACGGAGGGAGTATATAAAAGTTAGCCTAACTTTTAAATCTCCAAACTGTTACAAGGCAAAGGCAAATTGACATGTTCATCTTAAACAACCATAAATCTTACTTTTCACCAATAGAAAAAGCAACCAACGAAGACATATTTCTTGTGAAAAAGTATCGACCACCAGGCTTGAGCTCCCACTCCTCATTCTCATTTAGCAGGTGGAAGCCAGCAGCAAGCAGTTGTCTTTTTGCTTCAGCTGTGAATAAACATCACAGAGATCAGCAAGAACTAAAGACTAACAGATTCTGCTTCCTGAAATGACAATCTTCATAACAGCTCCATGAACTTAATTTTCATGAAACTTATTTTTTTAAGCTGAAGATAACGCACCCTCAGTAATCTAAAGTCTACAATTAGCTAAAATAGAAGGCCATCCCAATCAGAATTTTTCCTTAAAACGTTGCCAACCTCAAGGAATCTCAAATCATAAAATTAAGTACAGGGTACTTTCCTGAAGTACTTTATTAGAAAATTCACCAACCCTCAAACAACTCTAGTGAAAAATTTCCTGAACCATATGCGAACATGAAATGAAGACACAACATCATAACGGCATCACCTCACCTTTCTTAAAACAAAGTGTTCATAACAACGAAATTGCACTGATCATTCAGTAGCAAAACACACAATTTAATCTCTAATGGTTGCCAAAACTTTCAGCTTTTCAATAAAATGTTTCAAACTAGTTCATCATTTCAACATTGGAAGCAACAATTAAGTGAGAAAATAAAATTCGTTAAAATTCCAATGTTGATTACCCTGTATATAATTCACAAATACTTTCTCCGTTTTTTAATACTTGCAAAGTTTTCCACTTGAGGAAGTTCTCTATTACTTGCAACGTTTACATATCTAACAATATATTCTCTCTTTCGCTCTCCTAGGCTCCTAGCATATAAATATATAATATAAGGGTTCATTTTTATGTATCTCCTCTCCTTGGTTTTGATGATTACTTCATTGTTGCGAGTGTCAAAAAACTAAGAAAGTACGTCTTAAAGCATACCAGTAGCATGAAATTGGGTCCAAGATTCGTTGAGATAGTTCAGCAAATCACCAACAATGGACCCACTTGATTCGGAGTTGGAAGAAGTCTACATACATGTTACAAAAAAAAAGTAAATAAATAATAATAGATACTATAAACTAAATTTAAAAGAAGAGAGAAATTGTTGGAGACAGAAGATGAAGAACCTCATGGATTTGATCGGCATTGGAGGACAGAGAAGGAAACACAGAGAATCTACACGAACGGGTCGCCGAAAAGAGATTAGGAAGTTTGATGGAGGGAGAGAGAAAAGGTTTTAGGAGTTTTGGGTGTGATTGAAGGTGGAGGAGCTGCAGTCTTGCAACGGTCGCCATTTTTGCTTCTCAAATCTCGAGCTTTAGAAATTCCAAGGATTATCAATTGGAAAATTTGGTAATAACTACCTTTATTTTACCAACTTATTGAAATAACTACCTTTTTAAATTTTTTTAAAATTTAGGAAAATTTGTCAGAAAAAACATTATAAAAGTTCAATTTTGCGAAAAAAAAACATTTTATAGCATTCTTTGCGAAAAAAACCACAAACTTAATTTTATTTGCAAGATGAAACCTATTGCCATTTTTCGGGGTGGTTTTTGAGATGCATAGGGTGACCCCCTATTTCCATTAACTGCAGCACCACCCATATCCATCTCAAAAACCACACCGGAAAATGGCAATAGGTTTCATCTTGCAAAGAAAATTAAGTTTGTGGTTTTTTTTCGCAAAGAATGCTTTAAAAGGTTTTTTTCGCAAAGAATGCTTTAAAAGGTTTTTTTCGCAAAATTGACCTTTTAAAAGGTTTTTTTTGACAAATTTTCCTAAAATTTAACAACCTTTATTGTTTTAAAAGTTAGAATATTGGTACCTTGTAACGGTTGCCGTCAAATTTTTCGTCTTATGGGGTCCACTTATTGTTTTCCTCACAGTTTCCCCTCTTTTCCTTCTCGATTAATTCCTTAATTAACTGAATTAGCAACAAATAATAAGTTATGTTAAATATCTCCCTCATTCTTTTCAAATTCTCTTGCAAAAATTGGGGTTAGGGTTAGCTAATTAAAGGAACCTGCATTGCTACAATTGGTTAGCTAAGGGATCTATTTTGCTTTGATTAGGATTGCTGCCACAAATTGAAGGTATGTTTTACGAATTGCAAATTAGAGTTTATAGAATTGGGGGAAATTGATGTACTTCGTGTTTCAAAAATCTGAACCTTCCACTCAAAAATTGATAAATTATGTGGGTTAAATAGTAGTTTTTTATTTATTTTAAGGGACTTAATAAGTTGTTTTTAATTCCTCCTCTCAATCCCTCTATGAAAAGCCCAAAGACAAAACACAAATGGTGGGCCCCACCAGACATAAAATTTGAGGATGACAGTGACAGGTCAAAGCATTCCATGGTCCCTACCTCCTTTTTGTAGTACGTATAATGATGTCTTGATGAAGATGGCAGTGACTTGATAAAGAGAGAATGACATTGTGAAATGAGATGAAGGTTGGTGAGAGGAATCAATGGTAGTAAAGGATGAAGGCGATGAGTGAAGAGTAAAAAGATAGTCAATTTCGAGCTTTTGAAAAACAATTATATAAGGAGTGAACCCCACAAGATGGAAAATTTGACGGAATCTGTTAAAAGGTAGCAATAACCTAACTTTTGAAATAATAAAGGTAGTTAATTTGAATAAAAAATAGAAATGTAGTAATTCCAATAACTTGCAAAATGAAAGGTAGTTATTACCAAAAAATCCTTATTACTAAATTTCACCTACTCGAGAGGGACATAGGTTGGTTTCTTTTTATTTATTAGGAAAGATAATTAGTCCGAAAACCAACCCCTGCTAGGCTACTAGCCTGCAGGGCACACCAGCTCCGAGGCTGGGTACAAGGCTAAACAGCCCAGAAATAATTCCTGTTATTTCACTAGGAACACTACAAGAGGGGGGGGATGAATTGTAGTGTGGAACTTATTGCCCAAATAATGCGGAATTTAAAACATAAGCAATAAGGAACTGAAAGTGCAAGAGAGATTTTTACGTGGAAACTTCTTGTCTCAATACAAGAAGAAAAACCACGACCTCCTCGGGATTTAAACTCTTCACTATAATAGGAAACCTCCTCTGTTTCAACCTATTACATACGCAAGTTCCACTCGGAACTTCAACTCTCTCACAAGCTCCACTAGGAACTCTAACTCTCTCACAATCTCCACTCTATACTCTAGACTTAACTCTAAGTCTTTCAAGAGTTCCTACAACTCTTTACAAAAGGTTTACTCAAACCCTTCACCCCTAGATAGACTTCACCCTAAGTCTACGCACACACAACAAGAACAAACTGAAGTTCCCAACTCGAACTTGATACAAGAATTCACTCAAACTATTCACCAAGTCCCCATTACAAGAGTTCACTCAAACCCTTTTACCCCAAACTCAAATACAGACACTTGATAATTTGGTTTAACTCTAGTATATAGAAACTGAAGAATTGTAAAGGAACACGGCACTCGTAGGAACTTGGAACTCATAGGAACTTACTCAAAACGAGGAATAGAAAAACATAATTCTTTTGTAACATTATTCCTAAAGCCAGACCTTATGGAATGACATAAGTCAGACACTATGGAAAGACACCAGTCAGACAATTTGAAACTTAATTGAACTTGTATATTTATAGCAGTCATTTAGAATGAACTTGGGATTAATCATGTGTTAGTGGTTAAACCATTTTCCCATGATGTTCCTCAACTAGAGGAACACGTTCCTTTTGTTACCCATGATCTCCACGATCTCAGTTGAACGTGGGAGATGGAAATGTTACTGCTTCCTAAAATCTAGCATTTACTTATGCAACAGTATTTTAAATTTGTTTTTAATTAAAAACTATTTTAATTAATAACACCAAAATTAAATCTTCTTATCAAATAATATCTTTAAAGGATTTTCTTTTAAATCCGAAAATGATTTTATTTTGGAATAAAGATAAAATCTTTTCCATAAAAGATATTTCCTTTAATATCATATTTGAACCACATAAAATCATTTTCCTAAAATATATCCTTTAAAAACTCAACAGATTCCTTTTAAGCGTTGCACAATATTTTACACGCCTAGTTCCTTTAACTGCTACTTCGTTCCTTTAACTTAGATTAATAGTACCTGCACGTCTGTTCCTTAGAGAGGAACAGACAGACAGTTTCTTTACAAAAATTCATTATACGTATTATAAATCTAGGCTTTTTATTTTCAAGAACTGAAAAGATAAAATTAAATAAATTAAAATCAGATTCCTAAAAAACCAATTTTATTAAAACTATTTTATTTAAAACTTATTTTTATTTAAAACTAAAACTTATCTTTTACTTTAAAACTAAAACTTACCCTAAAACAACTAATGCATATTATCTATAAATAATTAACCAAGTAGAGATTTATTAAGAAACAAACTCTAAATAAATTCCTATAGATTAAGATAATAATATGCATCAGACTTATTGACTCTTAAATACTTTTGACTCTAAGTGCCACGAGTTCCTTTTGACCTTACGAGTTCCTTTTGACCTTGTTCCATTACCTTTCACGTTTCCACATACTTACATGAAGCCTAGAAAATAAACTCATACTTCCTGTCTTCATGCACCGTGTTGCTCCAACTCAGGAACCGCATGGTGATAGCTCCACCTCTGGAACTTCGACGTGCTAGTTCATTTAAGGAACTTCACACCTATAGTTCCTGCTTAGGAACTGCTTGTTTCAACTCTGAAACTTCATCTTGCTGCTCCCACTCAGGAACTGCTCCGGAACTTCTCATATTCAATGTTCCTCTTAGGATGTACCTAGGAACCGCTCTGTTTGTGTTCCTTATAGGAACTCTTTTAGGAACTTCACTTGTTGCAAGTCCTTCATGATGTGATATATTCGACCTTCCATGACTTTTTTATGTTAATGTAATATGCACATCTCAAACACACACGTTAGTTAGATAATCATCATCTGCTTACAATCATCAAAACACTACATGACTCAATAATTTCCCCCTTTTTGATGATGACAAACAAATGATGCTTATCAATATCCCTTATTAATACATGATTGTAGAAGGTTATGAATGAGGAGTGGTTTTATGGTTTTTACATATATATGAATTGTTTCAATCTAACTTTTCTTCAAGTTTTGTGCAAATATAATTATATTTTGTAGGTTTGATTATGGAGATAATTAATATTGGTAAAGGAACTTGCTGATGTAATAAGAGAATGATCGTCAGTTCCTCTGAAAGGAACAGACGTATTGGCACAACTAAAACGAACCAAAGGAACTCTAATATAGTCATAGGAACATAGTAATTAAGCATGAATCAACAGATCTATTAACTGATATTCACTTTCTTATGATAATAGAAGTTTAAGGCTAGAATTTAGGAAGGTTTTAAGGAAATATATTTTGACTAAGTTAAAACATTTTAAGAAAATCTTTTTGGTTATGGAAAGATTTTATTTTGTTTGAAAAATTAAATCTTTCATATTTAAAGAAAAACCTTCTTAGACATTATTAAAAAGAATTGAAATCAAACTTTTATTTAGGATAAGAGAAAATAATAAGAGATCATGCTTAACAAATTCCTATAATTTAGGAAAGTGGGATACTAGATATAACACGTTCAATTGAACGTGTACAAAGTGGAGCTTGATGTGCTTGTTCCTCAAGCAAAGGAACAACATGTTCTAAAGACACAAATCCATGATTCTATGATCTAATCTCACGATTAATCCAAATGACTATTATATAAGAACTTAATTAATGAAGTTCTAAGTATGCCTGACTAAGTGGTTAAGTGAGTTAAGTAATTAGAGTATCAGTGCCTTTATTCTCTTATAATAGCCAATTGTTCCTATTGTCTACTTATTCTATTTCCGCTAAATTAAATGCATAAAATCAGTTTCTCAAATCAAGAAACATTGACTATTGATTTGAAGGAAGAGATGGTAAACTAAGATTAGTAGAACTATTAAATGGTATAGGAACATTCAAACATTTGGCACAAGTTCCTAATTCTTTTGAAATTGATCTTAGTTCACTTGAACAAAGCAGAAGTTCCTTTTCATATGAGACTATATTTTTTATGGGACTTTATTTCATTTTATGCTTTAACTATATTATCTCTTTTGACTAACTTACTAACATTAAAATGCACAAAGTATTTCTTTTTGGGTTTGCTTTACAAATTATATTTCTTAGTTTATGACAACCCAAAATGAAGGAACAAACAATATTTAGTGAGGGGGGAACAACTCGTAAGATATAGCTCGACAACGAGTGTTCCAAGCCTATGATGATAGACAAATCAATATTACTCTCGCTATATGCTTATGATGAAGGAACTGTAGCTTCATAAACCAACATAAAATGGTAAGATTGTTTAATAATCAAATGTTGGTAAGTTAAGTTCCTGTTCCATTGTAAATATTTTTATTGTCGAGTAATTGAAGCATATTTTGTTTAAAGTTTTTAAAAGTTCACTAACTCTGGTTGTTTTGCAAATAAAATTGCGTCATCAATAAAAGCTAGAAATGTCATACTTGAAGGGAACTAAGTAGGGAACACATACTTTGTGGATCTCTATTTGGTTCCTAACAACAACATGACATAACTAGTCATTATAGATGATCTACTTATATCTTTCAAAATGATAATATTCTAACTTCATCGTGTTTGACAAACTTAGACCAAGGAGCTTGATTATAAGTATTTCTTATATATAGTTCCTAAAGGATACACTTTGTTAACTATGTCCATGAAGATAGTATGTAATCTTATCTTCTTTCAAGAAATTTGGTGTGCACCACAAATTCTTGGAACCTTTTCATGTGAATTTGCGTGGCATCTTAAGTGTTTAGATTAGAATTTTGAAGGAGATTTGTCTTGGTTACAGTTGATATTTATTTAAGGAACACTTGAATCTTTTCTTTAATAGCAAAGATGAATATTCCACATAATGTGTAATAATTGCTAATAAGATTAAAAGTTTAAGTGGTCATAAATTATTATATTCGAGATCTAATGATGCGAAATGAGACTCCTCTCACGTGTGTTTAGGAGACCCACTAACAGCGGAAACAAACGAACAATGGATATAGACTTTTAGTCGAAAGAATCACTCTTAAAACTAAAAGAATTGTGTTTACTTAAGCTTGATAAGCTTCACTCACTTACTTCCACTTAAGGGTTCTAAATCTGATTAGAGGCTTTACTCACCTAGAAACTGATTTAGGAGGGTTTTGAGAGTAATTCAATTAGCTTCACTCACTAATTATCCTAACTCTCTCTTAGGTTAAGTTTACTCACTTAACTCAAGGATTTCAAGATTAAGATCACTTCTTAATCACAAGAGGAAATTTCGGGTTTGCACTCCAAAAGTTCGAATAAGCACAATGCTCAAGTTTAACAACCAAATCTGATTTTCCATTGATGAACCACATATATATATTACAAGCTATTCAATCCCAAAAGATCTAAGTACTTAAAAGATTAAACAAAGCAATAAACAACAAATATCTCTAAATTCCAACAAAGGTGTAAGAGGAATAGTGTTGTTGTGTGTTTTGTTGACTATAAGGGAAGGAGGGCCGGTTTTCCACACCCAAGTGGGGAGGCTTCCCTTAGCTTGCAACACAAGCTCCAAAATATCTTCAAGGACCTCCTTTCACACGTCCCAAGTGTAGATCGCATCCCTAAGCATGTTTCGTTGATATTACAACTTACGCTAAGCAAAATAATTCCGGTTTACAAAACCGTAAATTACAAAAACTGTAATTAAACTAAGTAGCTTAATTAACTTCCTTTCCTTCGTTGCTTAGCAAGATTATATTAGTACTAATCTTTAGTTAAGCTTACAACAAAACCGGGCCATCGTTCAAAATACATATAACAGTTTAAAAGGGTGGTTAATGTTGGTTAACCCTTTTAATGACATTTTTAATCTCAAAACCAACCATAACCAATAGTTAAACAAACTGATTAGAGATAGCTTGGTTAGGTTGAGGTAGCTTGATGCATATTGGTTGAAGTAGCTTGGCGTATTCGCATCATCTAACCATGGACCAAGTTCCAAACAAGTTTGATGATTTTGCAGGAAACAAGGTACTGACTACAAGCTTTCAAAGTGAAGAAAATTATAACCAGAAAGGAACTTCTGGACAAAAGTTGTCAATACTACTTCCTAATCATCAACAAGGATATGGTTACATCTTTAATCAACAAGACACCCTACAAACTCAAAAAGTAGAAGATTCTACTAGGGAAGTTTGTTGATATAAGTGAAGAGGCGATGTTCCTGTGATGCGCCTTCAATTGCAAAGCATACCAAGTTTACAACACATAAAACAATGTGCACAGTATTGAGTGAGCATATTATTTTAAATGAAACTAACTTGTTTGTTATCAGTATACAGGTTAAAGATGGTTTTATGTTGAACTCACAAGTTCCTATGGAGCTAGAGTTCCTAATATGAAATATGTCACTCTCAAAAGCAACAATAGCTATCTATATGACCTCATGGAGAAGAGCTTAAAAAAAATCAAGTTCAATTTCATGAAATAGAAGTTCAACTCAATAAATATGTGGAAGTGAGTTCCTATGCAATTAGTAGGAACGGGCAGTTTCATACTTCCAGTATTCGAGTTCCTTGCCTCTAACTGGAAGATAAGAAGTACTCCTGCGATTCATTCAAAGTGACATCGACAAAGGAACTCTATACAGGTTAGTTGTTGAGAGGAACAACTAAACAAAGGTATTGACTTTGAGGAAACTTTTATTCATGTAGCCAGGTCATAAGATAATTATATTATTTTCTCTTTTTGCTTACATGGGATTTAGGTTGTTCCAAATAGATTTTAAATGTGTTCAAAATAAATATTTTTTTTGGAAATCTATGAGGAACAACATCAAGTTTCTGCTTGAAAAATGATATCAAAATTAACAATAATTTTTGTTTTCAAGAGAAATTGACTTAGTGGTTGTACATAGTTATATCGATAATATTTATGGTACAACTAACTATTTTACGCAAGGGTTTTTGCTAACCTTATAAGCAAATGTACACGAGCATGATAAGGGAACAAAGCTACTCCCTTGGAATATAATGATGCAAGGACATAAACATTTTGTCAAAGAACTTTTGAAGAATGATGAGTATGAGTCGAGTTGGAATGAAAATTTTCATCAGATGTGCAGACATCAAAATGATGGAACTAGCAGTTCTGGAACTCAAAAGTAAGTCATCAAAATCAGTCCAATACTTGAGGTAATTTTATATTCATGGTGAAATATGACTTAAGTTATGGTGTTCCTATTCATATTGTATCATGATTAATAAATTACATTGTTAAATTATTAATATGAATGCATAACTTTTATAAGTCTTGCTTTACATTATGTGAATATATGTTCTTTATAATTTCACCTATTCATGGACTATTTAGAGAAACAAGACTTGATAAAGTATGACTTGAGTATAAACATGTTATTTTCCAAAAGTTTTGTCGAATTGGGTTCTTACACATACTAAAATTTAAACTGATTATATGCACACTAGTGTAAATATGTTACACTTAATTTTTTGTGTCGTAAAGGCATACTCACTTGCCTAAGAGTGTTAGAGGTCTCATAATAGAACTATGGATGCTATCAAACATGAAAATCCTAAGTTGCCAAAGGTACAATGAAAGAAACCTTGATGGAACAAGACAGGTAAATTCCCATAATATATTTCTTTAACTTTTAGAGGGAACAAACCTATTCTTAGCCAACTATCATCAGTTCCCACCATATTTCTTCAAATACCCTTTGATTGATTAAATCCTCATTCCATTCATATGATGTCACTTCAAATATCCTAATTCTTATGTGCTCTAATTTAAAATGACTTTTTATGGTTCAATGATGCATAAAGAGTGATAAATGGTAAATACATTTTGAGGGGGAAATTATGGAAGAAGTGAGAAGCAAGTATTTTATGTTTTATCAGTTAATACTCAGAAGGATATATCATTAGATGGAACTAATCATATAAGTTCCTAATGATGAAGGAATGGTAAGAAACTCAGGGGGAATAAGGAAGAAATCGATGTAAATGTGACATTCTAGGAAAAGTGCAACAACTTGTAATGACACTCTTGTTTAAAAAAAAAAAACGGGAAAAAGGGTGATCAAATCTTTAATTATTATTTCCTAGAAGTCAATATTTGATATGGTTGTGCAAATGATTACTCATGGATTTGATGATTTGAGAAAAGGAACATAAGCGAAAGATGAATTTGTTAAAGTTTCTTCGTGCAATGAGTTCCTCACGGTTGGTTGGTTGAGTAAAAGTGCACTTGATATATATATATATATATATATATATATATATATATATATATATATATATATATATATATATATATATATATATATCAAGGTGAATGTGTGTGAGGTTTAATAGAGATTTCAACGTGTGATGTGAAGTTATCAACTCTAATTATTGTTGAGAACCTCTTATTAAAAGTCTAAACTATAGAGCACACTATATATTTCAAGTTCCCTTTACTCACATTATTCCATAAACTTCTTCCATATTTCTTTGAGCCGGATATTACAATGTCCTATCTCTTAATCCATTCTTGACTTTCAAATCTGATTTTTTGCTTGACTTTTATTTTCTTATTTGTCAAGTTCCTTCGATGGTTTTTGAAGTTGGGTCTTTGGATTGTGACTTGGAAATTCGTGTAGCACATGCATCCTAAGTTTGAAAAATTGAGATTCTTGAGACTTTCGGGACTAACAAGTGTTTAACCTTTATGGTGGTAAGTGTAGCATATAACAATAAGTGTCTATGATTTACCTAAAACAAATGTGTGTAAGATGATCCTTTTCGATAATGACCAAAGGGGGAAGAATATGTATGATGCTTATGGTCAAGTATAGTTAAGTCTAAATCTTTATATGATGAAAGTTATTTGTATGACGTGTTTATCTATGTTGATATTTCCTTCATATACATGCATGACTTGTTAGTTAAGGGGGATTAATGTACATCATTTATTGTTTAATTTGTGATAAGCATCATTTGTTTGTCATCATCAAAAAGGGGGAAATTGTTGAGTCATGTAGTGTTTTGATGATTGTAAACAAATGATGATTATCTAACTAACGTGTGTGTTTGAGATGTGCATATTACATTAACATGAAATAGTCATGGAAGGTCGAATATATCACATCATGAAGGACTTGCAACAAGTGAAGTTCCTAAAAGAGTTCCTATAAGGAACACAAACAGAGCGGTTCCTAGGTACATCTTAAGAGGAACATTGAATATGAAGTTCCGGAGCAGTTCCTGAGTGGGAGCAGCAAGATGAAGTTTCAGAGTTGAAACAAGCAGTTCCTGAGCAGGAACTATAGGTACGAAGTTCCTTAAATGAACTAGCACGTCGAAGTTCCAGAGGTGGAGCTATCACCATGCAGTTCCTGAGTTGGAGCAACACGGTGCATGAAGACAGGAAGTATGAGTTTATTTTCTAGGCTTCATCTAAGTATGTGGAAACGTGAAAGGTAATGGAACAAGGTCAAAAGGAACTCGTAAGGTCAAAAAGAACTCGTGGCACTTAGAGTCAAAAATATTTAAGAGTCAATAAGTCTGATGCATATTATTATCATAATCTATAGGAATTTATTTAGAGTTTGTTTCTTAATAAATCTATACTTGGTTAATTATTTATAGATAATATGCATTAGTTGTTTTAGGATAAGTTTTAGTTTTAAAGTAAAAGATAAGTTTTAGTTTTAAAATAAAAGATAAGCTTTAAATGAAATAGTTTTAATAAAACATATTGTTGGGATGAGGATTCGAACTCTGGACAATGCCCAGGAATCCGGGGTGGTACTCCACTGAGCTACCACCTCTCCCTCAGGGACAGGGGTTGATTTTCGAACAAATTACCTTTTTAATTAAAAAAAATTCACTTACTGGTGTTTGATACTAGGGATTATGTTGATAAGAAATAATAACCAATAATATTCCTCTCATATAATTTTTGAGAATAATTAATAGTATTCTTAAAAATAAATATAGTAATTTTTTTTAAAAGAAATGAAATTTTAGGAAAACTGAATAATCTCAAGTTTGGAGTATCTCCATTAATCTTAACATTGATTTTGTTTTGTGGGAATAATAATCTCACCTTTGGCCGATCTCTCCAAAACAGTCTCACCTTTTCTAAAATTGGGAATAATCAAATCTTTGTGGGACATTTGTAAAAAACGGACCTCATAAATTTTTGACCTGCAACTAGGGGTGTAAGTGGATTGCGAAAAGTCCAGATTCCAATCCAGTCCAGTCCAAACTTATCGGACTGAACTGGACTGGACTGGAAATATTTGGACTGGACTCGGACTCAAATTTTCGAGTGCAAATATTTTCGGACTGGATTTGGACTCATCTTTTGGAGTCCAATAAGTCCAATCCAGTCCAAAAAATATTTTAGCATATAATATATATACATATACATATAATGTATATTTAAAAAATTCTTAATTTTTGTTGAAATTTTGGACTTCTTAACATCCCCGCTCTAAATTCTTTTACGTGGCGCCAAAAATTGCACTTACCCAAGTCCAAAGTGAGAACTGAAATCTTTAACCCTTTTGGCGCATTTTGTATTTTGCAATTTGCATTTTGTAAGACTTTAAAATGTACGCAACTTACTTTGTGGAATGGATGTAATGGGTCCAATTTTTCAAATTTCAACGATTCAATCATGAGAAAACATTGTGAATCTAAATAAGGAAAAAAAATATTATATAATAATCGGACTGGACTGGACTGGATTTGGACTCAAGAAAAAAACTTTGGACTGGACTGGACTCATAAAAAGTTCAGATCGGAATTGGACTTAATTTCTCGAGTCCAAAAAACATTGGACTGGATTTGGATTTGGCAAAGTCCAATCCAGTCCAATCCACTTACACCCCTACCTACAACAGCAGGTGGTTCTAGTGACGTGGCAAAGACCATTATGAAAAGTTAAGGTTATTTTTATTATTATTTTAATTCTCTTCTCCCTTTTAAACCCTATTTCACCTTTGTTATCTTCATTTCATCCTCATTTTCTTACTGCCCTAATCAATCCCCAATTTTTTCTTCCTTTCTCTCTCTCTCCAATAGCGGGTGGAAAATTTGCAGCATCAAGTAGAGGTTCAAGATGTTCATCGTCAAACGCGAAATCAAAGATGAAGTGCTTCCATGCCATTGAAGCAATTGTACGTGAGGACACACTAGTAGAATAAATGCTAATTGCGGCGGTAATTAAGTGGCCTATTGCCGCGGTTTTGGCCGCGCAGCAATAGGTAATTTATCTATTGCTGTGGTTCCTACCCAAAACCGCAGCAACAGGTTTTATTTTATTAAAAAAATGAAGCCTATTGCTGCGGTTTTTACCCAAAACCGCAGCAATAGGTCCAGGTACAAGTAAATTTTTTTTTTGTATTTTGCCATCAAATTAGAAAGGTAAAAACGTAAAAAGATAATAAAAACTACAAAATGTAAAAGATGAAAAAGATCCAACATATACAAAAGATCCAACAAATACAAAAAAAATCCAAAAATGAGAAACTCTAAGATCAACAGATACAAAAAATGAGAATAAAAAATCCAAAAAGTACTAGTGGGAACTAACTACAATAGAAATCCAAAAATACAAAAAGCAAGTATCAATAACAGATACAAAAAAATGAGAAATCCAACAGATACAAAGATACAAAAAATGAGAAATCCAACAATCTAACATCAGATAACGAAAAACGAAAAACGAAAAACTAACTACAATAGAAAAAAAAAACAAAAAATAAAATAAAATAAGAACCATTAACTCCGAGGAAGACTTCTCAATCTCGAACTATTAACACCGATCGACAGCGCAGGGATTCGCGAGCGGTCGACCGACTGGGCTTCGCGAGCGACAAGCGCCGGCCGTGTAATGTGCTTGTGATTGGCGAACGATGACCACCGGGTGCGTGTGGTGGTGATTTGCGACGAAGAAAGAGGCTGACAGAGGAGACTAGAGACGAAGATAGAGGATGACAGAGGAGAGAGAGCGCCGACCTATGGTTCACTTTTCCGGCGGGTCGAGTGTGAGAGATGAAGAGAGAATTTGAAAGAGACAAAGAGAGGTTCGAATCTTGACTTCTTAAGTGAAAGAGGATGAACGAACGAAGTTGAGCAAAATTTAAGGAACTAAGATGATGAGAGATGAAGATGAAGATGATGTGCGAAGATGATAAAGATGAGAGATGAAGATGATGTGCGAATATCAGATGATTAAGACGAGAGATTCAGATGAGAGTGAGAGGAGAGAGGGATAAGAGGCGTGAGAGATTCAGTATAGAGGGATAAGCGGCGCCTAATATTGAATTGTAACCCTAAAATGACTCATGACCTATTGCTGCGGTTTTTGGAAACAACCACATCAATAGATTAATAAAATATAATATTTTTAATCTATTGCTGCGGTTTTCAGAAAAAACATCAGCAATAGGTTATTTCGAATATTTATTTTTATCAGGCGATATATTGCTGCGTATAGCTAAAACCGCAGCAATTCCACCGCAACAATTTACATTTATTCTACTAGTGACATGTAAGAAAGGGCCAAATGCAGGGAGAAGGTTTTGTTGCTCATTAGAGCCTGTAAGTATTGTACTTTACTTCCTAAATTAGGGTTTATCTTTTGAGTCTTTGAATGATGAAAATTGAATTACTCTGATTTAGGGTGATGATGATTGCAAATTTTTCAAATGGAATTCAAGGTTTGTGGAAGATGAAGGATAAGAAATTGAAGATCTCAAATTTCAACTTTTTGAGAAAGACATTGCCATAGCTGAGTTAGAAGTTGAGAAGATGATGATGGGGGATATGATCAGGACGCCGAAGCTTCAAAAAGAGCATCTTGAATTGGACCTCGAAGGGATGAGAAATGAGCTGATGACATGTGCCAGGAATGACAAGAACATTTCTATGACAATGATTGTAACTTGGGTTTTATTTGGAATAATAGTGTACTTGTTGAAGTAGTTACCTTGGAACAAAATGTATTAAGACCTCAATCAATGTAATGAAGCTATGTTTTTTATGAAATGAAAAAAGATGTAATTGAGTAAAATTCATGATTGTGCATTGTTTTTTGCAAAATAAACATCATAAGTACACGTCCAAAATAACTCCAAACACTAGTGGAAAAAAGTTCCATCGCTCTGGTCAAAATAGGCCTTACAGATCCGGTTTTTCGTCCGAAGCGGTTGGGCCCGCAGCAGTAGAGGAAAATCAACTGATCCGGTCATGGACCGGATCAGTTAACCCTCAACTAATCCGGTTAAGTGGTCCGAACCAGATCAGTTGAGGGCATATATTAATTAAATAAAGGCACTACACTCTGCACTTCAGAGTTGCAGGCTTACATCGCATTGGACGACAACATATAAATTACGATAAAACATAAGCGGATTATACAAAACATATGAATTAAAAACGAAAATCAAACAAGAACAAAAAAATGTTATTACAAAACATGTGAATAAAAAGACGAAAATCAAACACAAATTACATTAATTACGAAAATAAATTACATAAATTACAATAAACAGACAAAATTACACAAAAAGGAAACATAAACCCTAAAATCTAAAAATTAAATCAAAATAAATTACAAAGCATAGAGCTAAACGAAAATCAACCAAAAATTAAATCGAACGAAAATACAAGAAAACGAAGATATAGATGAAAATAAAAAAGAAACAAACGAAAAAACTAGAGGTATTGAACGAAAATTAATCGTTTCAGTCTAATTACAAAGAAATAAATTTGACCATAGATCTGCGAATTACAAACAAAAATAAAAAAAAGAGAAAAATTAACTCAAATATGGAATTACAACGAGGTTAAATACGAAAAAAGTAAGTAATTAAAAACGAAAAACCTCAACTAAAAACGAGAATTACTGAAGTTATTTATGGTGTATCTGACGAGGGTCGTTCCCCCACCCCACAACGCAAGAATGACAAAGATGGACGACGAACGACGAGGGAGGAGAAGTGCTGGCAAGACGAACGACGAGGGGCTAAGAGAAGATCGACGAGATGAAGATCTGGCTTTGTTTGTCTTTACTGATGAATCGACGAACGAACAAATGATGATTATTGATGAACGAAGAGATGATGAACGAAGAAACGGCTATGTAGAGAGGAGTTAGAGGAGAGGGTCAGTTAGGGTTATGAGAGAAGGAGGAAAGAGATCGGAGGAGAGAGGGAGGAGGGTGAAACCCTAGGGAGGGCGTGACTCGTGCGAGGGAAAATGGGTGGAAAGGGAGAAATGGGTTACCTTAAATATTAGGCCCGTTTTGGGCCAAATGTTTGGGCCACCTAACTGGTCCGATTTGTCAAAGGACCGGATCAGTTTTTATTAACTGATCCAGTTTTTTGTCAAACTGGATCAATTAATTGATCCAATATTTTGCGCCCAAAAATCTTGAATTATCGGATTCGATTTTGTGAAAACCGGATCAGTTTAGTTGTATCATCTGAGATTTTTTCTACTAGTGAAACATGGAGTAAGTACCAGTACAAGTCAGATTACAATGTACTACAAATGAAAAGGGCTTGTAGACATTTTAGCCTAATCTACCTAAGCTGACATAACTGACTAGCATGGGCCTTGATGGTATATAATGATGATGATGATGATGCTTGGATGAGTGGTGGGCCTTGACTGAGGGATGAACCTTGACTGACTGGTGGACCTTGAGAAGTTGTGAATGTAGGTTGTCTGAGTAGGATGAGTCCTGTTGAAGAACCAACACCAGCTGCCATCTCTGAAAACAAAGGAACAAAAAAATTGTTAGGAAGGAAGAAATAAAAAAACTTAAAAACTTGTAATGGAAGTCCACATATTCAATGGAGGAAAAACTTACAGAGTTTGTCTTGCCTCCTTTTCCTCCCCTAGTGGTTGTTCCTCCTCCCTTAGCGGTTGTCCTACTTCCTCTTCCTCCCCTACTGCAACTCCCACTTCCTCTTCCTCCCCTACTGCTGCTCCCACTTCCTCTGCCTCCTTTGTTGGTGTTATTACCTCCCCTTCCCCCTCCTGTGCTGGTCCCACCTCCTATTGCTCCCCTTCCTCCTCTGATTGCCCTTCCTCCTCTGCCCAGAGTAGTTGGTTGAGCGGTGGCATTCAGATGTCCTGCATCGGCAGATGACATGGGTTGTGTGGGCTGCACATCCTTTCTTGGTCCGCCTCTAGCTTTCTTTTGTGGAGGTTCTTCCATAGTGGGCCCTTGAGTTTGCACAACAGCTCTATTTGGGCATCTTCTCTTATTACGTCCCTTGGTTTTACATAAACCACAAGTCATCACAATGCCATGTCTACTCAATTTTCCAGGCTTCTTGGGTGACTCATGTGGGGCCTTTATCCTGTTCTTTCTAGGCCTCTCTAGCCCAACTTTTTATAAAAGGAGGGTCTAGTGGACAGTCAATCCTAGGCTAGTGCCTTTCTCCCTCAATTAGCTGTATTGACCAGAATAAACTTTCAAATACACCTCTCTTTTGTAACATTCATCCATAAACTGCTCAGGCTCCATATAGAATTGCAGCACAAGCACGGGATCAACAATACATATGTGCCACTTCCTACATGTACAAGTTTTGGCTTCTAGGTTAACTGTGAAACAATCCAAATAATGATTAACTTGAAAAAGCTTGTCACTAGAAGGCAAAACACCACAATTTACAGCCTCTTCTTTCTCCTTCTCTAGCTTAGTTCTAATCCTAGGGCAGATTCATCACCAGACTTCTCCATGCCCTGTCTTTTTTAAACTAGTCTTTGCACAAGTGATGCTCTAATATCCTCAAGCATGTACAATATATGTTTTGTCCGAGCATTGATGATATAACCATTAAAGGTATCGGCTATATATGTTGCTAGTCACATCATCACATCTGGTTTTAAAACTTAAAAAGGCCCTATAGAACAGCTTAGGGTTGTAATTTTTGAAGGCAAGAGCAGCAGCTTCATCTGCTTTTGTTAACTCATCAAGGGCATCATTGTAATCAGCCTCATTGAATGCCTTTACAGTTTTTCAAAACATGAGCTTTATTTCATCTCCTTTGTAAGTTTTGTGCCACAATGCATAAATGTGCCTTGGACAATGCCTATTTTTTTAATAAAAAAAAGAAGTGTCATGTCAGTTTCATGAAATTCAATAAAGTAGAAGGAAAATGAACAAGGAGGGAATTGTAAAGTATTCCAGGTGTTTATCAGAAACAATGCCCATATCAGCACCCTCTCCTAGATCCAAGCTAATCTGAAGTTGTCTCAGGAATCATTCCCAACTCCGGTTGTTTTCACCCTCCACAATGGCCCAAGCTATGGGGTACATCTAGTCATTGTCATCTCTACCCACTGCTGACATCAATGGACCTCCTAGGAATGTCTTCAAAAAACAAGCATCCACAGCAATGAACTTTCTATAATCCTTCTTCCATCCCTTCTTGATCCCCTCAAAACAGATGTATAACCTCTGGAAAACAGGTGGGGAAGACTGCTTCTTAGGGTCAGTCACTAGCTCCAAATCAGTACCTAGCTAGATTTTCTCAAAGCTTGTAAATACCTCCCAACCTTCCTTTAATGGTCTTGCAAAGAACCATGAAGCAACTTGTGTGCATTGTACTTGAAGTGAGCCCTGGTTATGAACCTTTGCCCAACCCTCCAATTGAACACACTAAAATCAGTACGCTCACTAACCAGCTCACCCCTCTTTGCTCTCCTTGCAGCTAAACTTTATAGCCCCTCCTCATCACTACCTGGAGGTGTTAACATCTCATCCTCTGAATCCTCATATTCACTGAGGTTCTCATTGTTGTTTGTGAATAGCTCTTCACCCACTTCCCTGTTGGTATTTGTTGATTATGCACCTAGCCTACCCTCAGCTGCTTCCCTCTGTAGCTGTCTTGATAACTCCAACAATCTTGCATTACAACCCTTCACCTTATCCCTAGCCTGCACGTATTCTTCATCACTTGTCTCCACTTCCTCATGCACCTCATATGCAAACTGAGCTTTAAACTCTTCCTCACCCTTTTCTGGATCTTCCTCACCCTCTTCTGGATCTTCCTCACCCTCTTCTACATCAGTGTCAAACTCATCCTCTACATCCTCATCATCACCATCTCTCTCACCTTTATACCCTTCACTCCTATCTGGAACATATTCCCCATCCCCTCTAGGTTCCTCATATGATGAAAACTCATCTTCAATTATAATATCACTCTCGTTTCCATCTCCCTCACTCCTGGGATCACACCATTCATAGTCATCTGGGACAAGGGTCACTATGACATTGAGGTTATTCTTTGATGCTTACTTAGGTATTTTTGGTTGGGGTGTTTCACTTGGTTTACCTACTGTAGGTTCAGGTTCTCTGTGTTCAGTTTCAATCTGTGGTGCTTGTGTAGGGTTTTCTTTTTGTGCTTGCTTTTGGTAAATAAAGGTATGAGGGGAAGGTCCAACTGGTGTAGGTTGTTGTTGTGCATTCAATTGGGCATTAGATTCCTTGTTTGATGTGGCATGAGATGTGGGAGGAGTTGTGTTTGTTCCAACAGCTTCAGCACTTTCTAGGATGGTAGGTTCTCCTAACTCACTGGAAACCATTCCCTTTTTACCACTGCCACATGGGCTTACTCTAGTAGGAGTCAAAGGTTTTTTCTGTGGGCCCCTCCCGGGGGTGAGTTTTTTAGGAAAAGTTGGCGTAGGATGACAAAAATGTATTAGGATTTGTGGTACCCGATTTTTTACTGTCTTAATTAACGGTCTGAATCCCACAAAAGTCTCTCATTGGACTATGATTTTAGAAAATTTTAATGTCGCCACCTTATTAATATCTGAATAGGGACAAATTTATTTAATAAATCATTTTAACATGAATTTCAAGAAATATCATTTAAAATGATGATAACTTCATATGGATAAGGCTTTTTTGAAAATTGGTCTTTCATACTATGAGATAGGGTTCGGGGTTTAGGTTAAGAGGTGCGAACGTCTGGAACTCGTCTCCTCTTCCGTTCTACAGAACAAGCTCTTACTAAATGCGTTATTTTCCATTTTAAAGTAATCATGGCTATTTAAAAGAAAGAAAAATCACATAATTTGCACATATACACATCAATCATTTTTAAGAGGGCTAATATATCATTTGTACATGGTAGGTTTGAGCACTGAAGTTGCACTACGTACCAATCATTGCGGGATTGGAATCCACTCATATATCAAAACCATCGTATTTCGATCTTATGTCTCACCCTAAATGGTCAATTCCATTGGGGAAGAAAAGGAAAGAATAGATTATGAATAACTCACCTTTAGAATTAAACAAATCTATTAGGAATAAGGTAATCACTCTAATTAGTGATTGAAATGGGGTTAAGATAATCACTTTAATTAGTGATCAAATATGAGGGAGGATCAAGATAATCACCTTAATTAGTGATTAAAAATGAAGGAGGAAATAATCACCTTAATTAGTGATTATTCAAGGTTTAAGATAACCACTCTAATTAGTGATTAAATGAGAAAAATAATCGTCCTAATTAACGATTATTAAGGTTTAAGATAATCACTCTAATTAGTGATTAAAATGAGAAAAATAATCGCCTTAATTAACGATTATTAAGGTTTAAGATAATCACTCTAATAAGTGATAAGATATGAAAGGTTAAATTAATCACCTTGATTAGCGATTAAAATGAAGGTTAAGATTAGATAACCACCCTAATTAGTGATTAAAATGAAAGGTTAAGGTAATCACCCTAATTAGTGATTAACCAAGGATAAAATAACCACCTTAATTAGTGATTAAATAAGATGAAAGTAACCACCTTAATTAGTGATTAAATAGGAATTAAAATAATCACCTTGATTAGTGATCAATCTTAGGATGAAGATAATCACTTCAATTAGTGATTAAATTTCGGAGGTCAAGGTAATCACCCTACTTAGTGATACCAAAGAAAGGATTAAGGCTGAGGTAATCACTCCACTTAGTGATATCAAAGAAAGGATTAAAGTTGAGGTAATTACTCTAATTAGTGATACTAAATAAAGGATTAAGGTTGAGCTCTTTTAGTGATACCAAAGAAAGGATTAAGGTTGAGGTAATCACTCCACTTAGTGATACCAAATAAAGGATTAAGGTTGAGGTAATTACTCCACGTAGTGATACCAAATAAAGGATTAAGGTTGAGGTAATGTAATACTCCGTATTTTTGGGAGTTATTCTTTTATAAATAAGAAAATATAAAGAATAAAGTTGAAAGTTGAAAGTATTTTTATAATTATATTATAATTCGGTTTTGTTTTGTTTTCCAAATAAATAAAATGAGAAATAAGAATTTGATTTGGAAAACAAGTCCTATTAAACATAGGTTTCACATGCTATAAATAAGAGAAGAAAGAAAAAAAATAAAAAAAATAAAAAAACCCTAACTTTAACCAGCCGTTTTTTTTCCACAAAGGTTTTCTCTCTCCTCCTCTTTCTTCTCCCTCCTCGTCACTTTTCTTTCTCCATTCCTGTGCTGCTTCTCTTCTCCCCTCCCCTTTGTCTTCGTCGACTATCGAGGGTGTGCGAGAGTCGAATGCGTGCGGAGCGAGTCGAGTGTGTGGGCTCTGTGTGTGTGTGCGAGTCGAGGGTATTGTGCAAGGCTCGCACTGTGCGACGCGAGTGCTGGACGAGGCTGAGAGGTGCGTGCGAGTACGGTGCGTCGTGTGCGAGGCTTCGAGTGTGTGCGAGAGCAGAGGCTTGTGCGTGCTGGGGTTGCGAAGCGCGAGCGCTGTGCGTCGGTGTGTGCGAGGTGGTGCGGTGTGCGAGCCGGGCGAGTGCGTCGAGGCTTGTGGTGTGTGCGGTGCGTGGTGTGTCGTGCGTGCGGGTGGTGTGCGAGTGCTGTGGTGCGTGGCTGGTGTTGCTGCCGAAATTCCGTCGCAGGTGGTTGTCGCCGGCGAGTCACTTCGGTATAAATAAAATAAAATTCTTTTTTTTTTTACTTTAGTTAAATTGTAAAATCTGATTTTTGGTAATTCGTATATATATATCTTGTATTAAGTTGTATTATAAGTAAAGTATAGAATTAGTAAAAGAAATCAGATTTATAATTATGTTGTAGTTCTTATGATAATTCTAATTCTCAAAACTGATTTTTATAATACTTGTGTATATAATGGTTTAAGTTGGTTTTGTAAATAAAGTATAGTAAAGTTAATAAAAATCAGTTACAAGCATACTATTAAGTCCTAATTATGTTGGTTTCAATAAAGTTTATGAAAAGAAAGTAAGCAACGAGTTTGATTATTTTAATCTTCAAAGCATCATGTTTTACATAGTAGATAAGCTGATTTTTCTATTTTATAATATCAAGGACTAAGCACTGAAATACTTTTGTTATTCGATTAGGTCCCAATTTCATAAGCGGAACGTTTTAAGTAGTCAGCGAAAATTCTCTGTTACAAGGTACGTACGCGTAGTAGTTCAGTTCGATATATTAGTATCATGTTTAGGTTATGATTGTTATATTGGAACCTAGAATCATGATAGGGAACTGTTGTTGATTATGGTTGATGAGTTGGAATGTATTATTATTGGTATGGGTAATTCTATCGTATCACAAGCATGAAAAGAGAATTGGATTGAAATCCTATGATTTATTATTGTAGCAAGGATGTTATAAGAAGTTGCTTAAACTAAAGAATTGAGCAATGTACCTAAGAAGGAAAATTAAATGATTATATGTATAATGTTGTATGAATGAATATCACTAAGAAGGATCTTTGGCGATAAACTTGTAGTTGGAATCCCTACAAGTATGAACAATGGGGGGAGTGTGGGACTTGTTCTACACTCCTACGCAGGCCTACTGTGACGATAGTAGTGTCCTTATAAATTTTGATAACTCAAGTAGGCGGAAGGTTATGTACGATCTTGGGGGTATGCATACTAAGGTGATGGATGTGGAACGGAACGAAACCGTATTTACATTTCATCTAATAGACCTAGTGTCTATTAAGGATTAAGTAGCCCGTATGATTCTAGAAAGATGACGGTGCCCGTTCGATGCCAAATAAACTGTAAAAACGGAATTTAAGGTTTTGTAGTATCATGTTTAGGAACTGTTATTACTATTCTAGTTATGCTTAGTGTTTTATTTAACTGATTGTGTACGTACTCAACATAGTTGATTTTTTGTTGTTTGTGTTTGTTTGTTGACCTGTGATGAACCATTGATACTTCAATGGGGAGCAGATTAGGTATGCTGGTGTTGCTGCATGAGATTGGGCATACGGGGAATATTCTTTAGTTTATAAACTTTTAAATGTTTTGTTGAACTTATAGAATTATTATAATCTACTTAGATAATGGTTTGAATAAAAGGGGTCAAAGATGATTCCCAAGTTGTAGTTTAAAGTAAATATTTTATTTCCGCTGCAATGTAGTTTTCATAATAAGGAGTCGTTAACGTTTTAATTTCAATAAGCCTTGCGTTTCACCACGGCGGTAACACTCCCAAAGTCGATGCAACGTAGTTTAGACGTGTATGGATTTTGGGGGTGTTACAAAACTGGTCATCAGAGCCAAAAGGTTCCTATTTTCAAAGATGTTTTAAAAGATTTTTAAAATGGGTAGTGTAATACTCCGTATTTTTCAGAGTTATTTTTTTTACAAATAAGAAAATACAAACTACTTTTTGTACCTAACTATATTGTAATTCGGTTTTGTTTTGTTTTTCCAAATAAATAAAATAAGAAATAGGAATTTGGTTTGAAAAACAAATCCTAGTAAACATAGGTTTCTCATGCTATAAATAAGGGAAAGAAAAAAAAAAGAAAAAAAATAATAATAAACCCTAACTCCTTTTTTCCCCATCAGGCGTTTTACTCCTTCCCACTCAAAGTTTTTCTCTCTCGTCTCTTCTTCTCCCTCGTCACTTGTCTTTCTTCTTCCTCGTCACACTAATACTCCTCACCTCCCCTGAGATTTCGTCGGCCTTTGAGGCGTGTGGTGTGTGTGGTGTACCGACGAGTGTGCGAGTGAGGTCGTGCAAGTCGAGGCTTTGCTGCTGACGAGTTGAGTCGTGGGTTGTCGAGGAGTGTGGGTGTGTGTGTATGTGTGTACTAGTCGTCGCTGCTGCGCGTCGAGTCAAGTCGGGGAGTGCGAGTCGTCGCTGCTGTTGTGCGAGCGAGTGTGTTGTGCGAAGGGTGGTGCATGCTGTGCGTGCGTGGGCTCGAGGGTGCGAAGCCGAGTGAGGTGTGTGCGTGGGCTCGAGACTACGAGCGTTGTGTGCGTGCGAGGAATCGTGGGGCGATGGCTAGTGCTTGCTGCCGGAGTTCCGTCGTCGCGTCGCCGGTGGTGTCGCCGGCGAGTCACTTCGGTATTATATATATATATATATATATATATATATATATATATATATATATATATATATATATATATATATATATATACACGGGATTCCACGTGCCCCATGCTACTCGGGTCAGAGCGTAAGCTAGTGATGCTTTCGGCTACTGGACTTTCACCATCTAGGGTCCCGCACTCCACAGATTCGCCTAGCAAGACGTCGCTTGTATTGCTCTCCCACAACCCCGTTTTCACGGTTTAGGCCGCTCCCATTTCGCTCGCCGCTACTACGGGAATCGCTTTTGCTTTCTTTTCCTCCGGCTACTAAGATGTTTCGGTTCGCCGGGTTGTCTCTTGCCCGCCCATGGTTTCAAGCAGGTTCGAAAGGTTGACCTATTCGGGAATCTCCGGGATCTCTCGCTTATTTTCAACTCCCCGAAGCATTTCGTCGATTGATACGCCCTTCCTCGTCTCTCGGGTGCCTAGGTATCCACCGTAAGCCTTTCCTCGTTTGAACCTCGCCCTTAACTTGAAGGTTATGCCATCCTAAGGTGCTGCTAAATGTAAATGGAAGGATCTTATCAACGTCCATGAATGATAAATCATAGATCGAACGGCCGAATCGGAAAAATTGGGTGCTATCATATAGCTTTGTATCGGCTAAGTTCACAAGTTGGAGATAAGCGGACTCGAACCGCCGACATCCGCCACGGGGTAAACCACCGTCTCTCGGGCCCCCGACCGACCGGATTCTACCATAGAGGCCAACGATAGACAATAACTCCCCCCGAACACAACTTACAACTTTCATCGTATCGTGCTCTCCAAAGAGCAACTCTTCTCAAAATCTCAAAAAAAAGGTGATAAGTTGGAATCCAATTCGAACTAAGGATTCTTGTGGTTCCGGAAGATCCAGCTACAGGAGAACCAGGAACAGAGAGCTTTCCCCCCTTTTCCGCCCGACTCCTTGGTCTTAAGAATGCTGGTTTTAGGGTTTTAAGAATGAGTGATTGCCCTTCTCCGACCCTTACTGCCCAACCCGGGAGCGGACAGCTAATGCGTTCCACTTATTGAATTGAACAGGGTTCTATGGTCGGCCCGTGACCCCTTGATGCCGAAGGCGTCCTTGGGGTGATCTCGTAGTTCCTACGGGGTGGAGACGATGGGGTCGGTCCATGGATTTTCCTTCCTTTGTGCCGTATTTCGCTCAAAGGGTTGAAGGGAGATAGTGCATCAAGCTGTTCGCAAGGGCCATCTTATATATATATATATATATATATATATATATATATATATATATATATATATATATATATATATATATATATATATATATATATATATATATATTTCTTCTTTCTACTTTAATTAAATTGTAAATTATGATTTTGTTATGGATTAAGTAGTATTATAAATAAAGTATAGAATTAGTAAAAGAAATCAGATTTACAATTATGTTGTAGTTCTTATGATAATTCTATTTCTCAAATATGATTTTTATAATACTTTTGTATATAAGGGTTTAAGTTGGTTTTGTAAATAAAGTATAGTAAAGTTAAAGGAAATCAGATTTTTGATAATACTATTAGTTTGCAAACATACTATTAAGTCCTAAATACGTTAATTTCAATAAAGTTTATGAAATAAAGGTTTAACCAACAAGAACGTTGATTTTATTATTCGAAACACTAAGTTTTACCTAGTTAGTTAAGCTGGTTTTATTTTAATGATATCAAGGACTTAGAACTGAATTACTTTTATTATTCGATTAGGTCTCAATTTCATAAGTGGAACGTTTTAAAGTAGTCAGCGAAGATTCTCCGTTTCAAGGTACGTACGCGTACTAGTTCAATTAGATATGTTAGTATCATGTTTAGGTTATGAATTCTTTCATTGGAACTTAGAATCATGATAGGGAACAATTGCATGATTATGATTGATGAGATTATTTGGTAACATGAAATCGATTGGAAATCTTTATGTACTTGTTGTATGACTTGTGAGTTGGAATGTATTATTATTGGTATGCGTAATTCTATCGTATCACAAGCATGAAAAGAGAATTGGATTGAAATCCTATGATTTATTATTGTAGCAAGGATGTTATAAGAAGTTGCTTAAACTAAAGAATTGAGCAATGTACCTAAGAAGGAAAATTAAATGATTATATGCATAATGTTGTATGAATGAATATCACTAAGAAGGATCTTTGGCGATAAACTTGTAGTTGGAATCCCTACAAGTATGAACAATGGGGGGAGTGTGGGACTTGTTCTACACTCCTACGCAGGCCTACTGTGACGATAGTAGTGTCCTTATAAATTTTGATAACTCAAGTAGGCGGAAGGTTATGTACGATCTTGGGGGTATGCATACTAAGGTGATGGATGTGGAACGGAACGAAACCGTATTTACATTTCATCTAATAGACCTAGTGTCTATTAAGGATTAAGTAGCCCGTATGATTCTAGAAAGATGACGGTGCCCGTTCGATGCCAAATAAACTGTAAAAACGGAATTTAAGGTTTTGTAGTATCATGTTTAGGAACTGTTATTACTATTCTAGTTATGCTTAGTGTTTTATTTAACTGATTGTGTACTTACTCAGCATAGCTGATTGTTTGTTGTTTGTGTTTGGTTGTTGACCTGTGATGAACCATTGATACTTTAATGGGGAGCAGATTAGGTATGCTGGTGTTGCTGCATGAGAAAGGGCATACGGGGAATATTCTTTAGTTTATAAACTTTTAAATGTTTTGTTGAACTTATAGAATTATTATAATCTACTTAGATAATGGTTCGAAAAAAAGGGGTCAATGATGATTCCCGAGTTGTAGTTTAAAGTAAATATTTTATTTTCGCTGCAATGTAGTTTTCATAATAAGGAGTCGTTAACGGTTTAATTTCAATAAGCCTTGCGTTTCACCACGGCGATAACACTCCCAAAGTCGATGCAACGTAGTTTAGACGTGTATGGATTTTGGGGATGTTACAGGTAGTATGGGATAAGAGTATATAGATTACTTTTGCGTGCATTAAATCATTGGAATAATTTTATTTGTAATGTGTTTCTTGTCTTACTTGTCTGATATGTTTATAGAAAGTATGCAAATACTGTGGAATGAATCAGATATTCTAATTATATAAAATGTGATGTGGTTTGCTTGATTGAATTTGTGAAAGGTTCTTTGAAATATTCGAAGTATGAATAGATTAGAAGGATGTACAAGGATAGGTGCATAAATAGTGATATTTTATAGAAGCACTAAGTTAGATATTGAATATTTTATTCCCTAAAATTTCGAAGTAGTATAATATTCCAAAGATGTTTCAAAAAGGTATTGAACTAAAACCTTATTTCGAATATTTTAGAAAAGAACTATCTAATTGTAGAAAATATTTTAAACCTCTTTAAGGAGCATTAAAATTGAAAATAATCGTTTTACCTCTTATATATGTTTATATATAATATATATACTTAAAAACCTTTATTTCACAAAAACTTAGACTATTTTCTTTCTTTAGTTTCGCAGATGGTTTACGACATAGGTCCTAAGGAATACCTGATGAAACACCGAATAGCGGAAGATTGGGACATCTGGGCCTATAAGATGAAAGCTGCTATGGAGTATAGGATCTTACAGGGAGATACTAGACTAAGGACTGAAATGGAGAAAATATACTTTATGATGCAGTACGTTCCTAGGGAGGAACCCTACCTTTTCGTACACCATAGATATGGGAATATATGGTCAGAAAATGGAGGTTTTAACAGAGCCAAACACACTTACTGGAACCAATACCTTCCTAATGTAGGACATTTCATTACTGATCTTAAATACTGTGAAAATGAATGGAGAATTCATGAGAAAAGAAGTTAGGAGCCCTCTACCTCATCACCTCCAGTTAGAGGAACCTATCATGTGGGGGAAAGCTCGGGAACTAAGGTTGTAGATGTGAATTCTGAGAACCCTAGAGCTAAAACTGAGCCACAAACGTCACTTAGAGTTGTAAAAAGAGCATGATACCAAACTTTTGAGGATGAGTTCATACCCGAGGACTACCACATAGCGTCAAACCTTAGAACTGTTACCTACATTTTCGATGATGAAGGGAATAATAGGAAATTCATTACAGTGATTGGGGAAGATCATGTTGCACCTATACTTGACATAGAAAATGAGGAAGAGGATGATCCTAATGAAAATGAGCCTGCTGAAGGGGATCCGATTGAGGAAAATGACCAAGAAGAAAAAGAGCCCATAGAAGAAGAAGAAGAAGAAGAAGAAGAAGAGCCCATAGAAGAAGAAGAAGAAGAAGAAGAACCCATAGAAGAAGAGGAAGAACCCCTGGAGGAAGATGAACCTATAGAGATGACGAGCCTTTCGAGGACGAAGCTGACATGGAAGAAGGAATAGAAAATTCTAACCCAGATGACGAAGCTCACCATTATAGTCCCTAGTTTCTTTTGAACATATAATTAGGATTATAATATTATTTTATTCGTTTATTTCAGTTTTAATAAGGCTTGCAGGCCAAGTAGCAAATTAGCATTCTTTTTATTCATTTATTTATTCATATTATGTTTTCCTTGGAAACAATAAATTTTACCCTTTTCAATAATAATACAATATTTTTATTCTTTTTTTTGATGTAACGTCTTATTTGAGATGTTTATAGTGCAAGTCAATAGAGACTTAATGATTGTTCGCAATAAAAATGTGTTGTATGAACGTGCAAATGTGTAATAGTTAAGTGAATAAACGACTATGTGTATGTCACTGAGACAGCCGTTGTGTCATTTTTCAGCGCAGAATGGTTCGTCAGGGCGGCACGCCTGATACCTCTCTGAATGTCGAGCAATCGATTCGTGACCTAGTGCAGATTACAAATAACCTAGCCCAAGGACATAACCGGGATGGGGACTTGTCTGAAAAGGTTGCCCGTAGGAACCCACCAGTACTAAATGGGAAAGGGGGGCCCGAAGAATTGGAAAACTGGGTTGGGGAGTTTGATAAGCTTTTCTTTACCCTCACCTGTCCAGATGACAAGATTGTGCCCTTAGCAAGCTATTACCTACAGGGAAATGCCCACTTTTGGTGGACTCAAGCTAAGGACAACCTCCTAAAACAGCCTGACTTTGGGTGGGACACTTTTAAGAAAGCTCTGAGGGATAAGTATTACCCACCATACCTCAAAAAGCAGAAAGCCCAAGAGTTTATGATGCTAGACCAAGGGATCCTGTCTATTGGAGACTATTACCGCAAGTTCATAGAACTGATTAGATTTGCTCCTGAAATTGCCCCTACTGAGGAAGCTAAGGCCTCATGCTTTGAATTTGGGCTCACCCTTGACCTACAAGGGAGACTGGGGGGGAGATACTTTCACCTCGTTGGACCATGTTTTTGGCAAAGCTGCCCACCTATATGCAATAAGGAAACGAGAGGAAGGAGGTAAACAAGGTGAGAAGCGAAAGGAGAATCCAAATCTCGAGGTTCAGAGATTTGAGAAGAAACACCATGGGAACGAGAACAATCAAACCTCCCAAAGAAATTTTAGTAAGGGACCCAACGACGATAACAATAACCATAACAATAACACCAACAACCGCAGACCTGAGCGTGTGTACAGGTGTAAGAAGTGCCCAAACAACCATCCTGGGAGGGATTGCGAGGGTAATAAGGTGGAGTGTCAAGAATGTGGAAAAATGGGGCATAGAGCGTACGAATGCTATTCGAAGAATAAGGTTAACCCCAATGGTCAAGGAAAAAGGAACTATGGAGACAAGCCTATGAATGGGAATGGGAATGGTGGAAATGCATTCAATGGGTCAGGGAACTCTAATTACTCCAAACCATCAACCAATGCAAATAATCAGGAACCAAATGGGAACCATGTGACCAACAACAATGATAATAAGGGCATAGGGAAGCTGTATATGATGACGGTTAGCGAAGAGGAGGCTCGTAGAGATGTTGTCACGGGTACTTTCTCTATCAACTCAATTCCTGTTAAAGTATTGTTCGATTCTGGAGCATCTTTTTCTTTTATTGCCCATACAACTGTTAGAACTCTAGAACTGGTTAAGTCCGAGTTAATTTCCATGCCTATAGTTATTCCGTCTGGGGATACTATTAATTGCTCTAAGAAATTCTTAATGTCTCACTGAAAATAAGAAGGGCTTCTTTCCTTTCGATCTAATAGAGTTTAACTTATCGAACCTAGACGTCATTTTCGGAATAAGATTTTTCGACCTTACCTTGATAAATTCGTAGTCGTGTTCATAGACGTGTATTGATATATTCAAGGAGCAAGGAGGAACATGAGGGACAGTTGAGGCTTATTTTACAGACACTTAGGGAGAACTAATTGTATGCAAAGTTTTAAACATGTTATTCGATTGCATAAAGTACCCGGAGCTATTTCAAGGGGTAGGTGAGTTACGGGGACGTAACTTTTCTTTTAAGGGGGGAAGAATGCGATAGAATTTCACGCTTCCACCCTAAAGTTTGCTAAAGTATGTTATTTATGTGTATTTATCGCTTATATGACTTGCGAAAACTAGAAAACGCTTGTGGAATATTGGGACTTAGAAGTGCAAGAGATCGTCGTTAAGTCTGGCTACCTCAAAGTTTCGGGACGAAACTTCCTTTAAGGGGGGAAGCCTGTAATACTCCGTATTTTTGGGAGTTATTCTTTTATAAATAAGAAAATATAAAGAATAAAGTTGAAAGTATTTTTATAATTATATTATAATTCGGTTTTGTTTTGTTTTCCAAATAAATAAAATAAGAATTTAATTTGGAAAACAAGTCCTATTCAACATAGGTTTCACATGCTATAAATAAGAGAAGAAAGAAAAAAAATAATAAAAAAATAAAACCCTAACTTTAACCAGCCGTTTTTTTTCCCAAAGGTTTTCTCTCTCCTCCTCTTTCTTCTCCCTCTTCGTCACTTTTCTTTCTCCATTATTCCTGTGATGCTTCTCTTCTCCCCTCCCCTTTGTCTTCGTCGACCATCGAGGGTGTGCGAGAGTCGAGTGCATGCGGAGCGAGTCGAGTGTGTGGGCTCTGTGTGTGTGTGCGAGTCGAGGGTATTGTGCAAGGCTCGCGCTGTGCGACGCGAGTGCTGGACGAGGCTGAGAGGTGCGCGCGAGTACGGTGCGTAGTGTGCGAGGCTTCGAGTGTGTGCGAGAGCAAAGGCTTGTGCGTGCTGGGGTTGCGAAGCGCGAGTGCTGTGCGAGGTGGTGCAGTGTGTGAGCCGGGCGAGTGCGTCGAGGCTCGTGGTGCGTGGTGTGTCGTGCGTGCGAGTGGTGGCTCCGGCGAGGCTTCAACTATAGTACAAAGCAGGGGAGAGGTGGAGTGAGAGAAACAGAGCAATTAGCAACGAGGGAGATGAGAGAGCTTGGGGTTGCAGCGGCAGTCGCCGGAGCTCCAGCAGACGGTGGTCCGGCAGGAGGTGTGTGACGCAGCAGTAGGGTGGCGCTCTGGCGGCAGCACTAGGGGCAGCAATGGGTGGCGCCAAGAATGGAGGAAAGCAAGGAGAATAATGAGAGAGAGGAAGAATGGATTGGGGTTGCAGCGATGGATCACTGTGGTATTCGATTTTTGACTGTCTTAAATTAACGGTCTAAATCCCACGAAAGTCTCTCATTGGATTATGAGTTTTAGAAACTTTGAAGTCGCCACCCTATTAATATCTGAATAGGGACAGATTTATTTAATAAATCATTTTAAAATTAATTTTCAAGAAATATCATTTAAAACGATGATGACTTCATATGGATAAGGCTTTTTTGAAAATTGGTCTTTCATACCATGAGATAGGGTTCAGGGTTTAGGTTAAGAGGTGCGAACGTCTGGAACTCGTCTCCTCTTCCGTTCTACAGAACGGGCTCTTACTAAATGCGTTATTTTCCATTTTAAAGTAATCATGGCTATACAAAAGAAAGAAAATCACATAGTTTGCATATATACACATCAACCATTTTTATTTAGGACCAATATATCATTTGTACATGGTAGGTTTGAGCACTGAAGTTGCACTACGTACCAATCATTGCGGGATTGGAATCCACTCATGGATCAAAACCATCGTAATTCGATCTGGTGTCTCACCCTAAATGGCCAATTCCATTGGGGAAGAAAAGGAAATAGATTATGAATAATTCACCTTTAGAATTAAACAAATCTATTGGAAAATGAGGTATCACTCCAATTAGTGATTCAAAAGAGATTAAGATAATCACCTTAATTAGTGATGAAATATGAAGGTTAAGATAATCACCCTAATTAGTGACTAAACTTAAGAGGAAAGATAATCACCTTGATTAGTGATTAACAATGAAGGTTAGGAAGTAATCACCCTAATTAGTGACTATTCAAGGTTTAGGATAATCACTCCAATTAGTGATTAAATGAGAAAAATAATCGTCCTAATTAACAATTATTAAGGTTTAAGATAATCACTCTAATTAGTGATTAAATAAGAAGAATAACCATCCTAATTAACGATTATTAAGGTTTAAGATAATCACTTTAATTAGTGATTAAATAAGGTGAATAATCGTCCTAATTAACGATTATTAAGGTTTAAGATAATCACTCTAATTAGTGATTATTAAGAAGAATAACCGTCCTAATTAACGATTATTAAGGTTTAAGATAATCACTCTAATTAGTGATTAAATAAGAAGAATAATCGTCCTAATTAACGATTATTAAGGTTTAAGATACTCACTCTAATTAGTGATTAAATGGAAAGTTTGAGTTAACCGCTCTAATTAGCGATTAATCGAGGATTGAAATAAACACCTTAATTAGTGATCACGTTTATGATTTTTAAGGGGTCTTAGAAGAAGAGGTTTGCTTCCTAATTGAAGGCTTTTGAGAAATAATATTGATTGAAGATTATTAAGTCATTTAGAGAGAAATGATCAATTTGAGATCAAATTTGGAGATTGTGTTTGGCTAATTGGAATTTGGCCATTTAAAGCGAGACACGTGAAACGACCTAAAATCAATTCGGAGATCATAATTACCAATCTAATTATGTCAAATTATATGATTAATCCATTTGAATATGGAGAACACATTTTTAAAATGTAAGATGGATCATCATACAATTTAACTTAGTTAGATTTGCAATTTTTCCTCTTAATTGAGATTGGGTCATTTGATTCATGTACTATGACATATTGGGCCCAACATGCAACATTTGTAACATTGGTTGCTCATTTTATTAAAAAGAATTGTGAAATTATTTATGAACATTATGAATAAACATCTCCATGTTTTTTTTATTAATTGAGTGATGTAATAGTTATTTACAAAGAAACTATTATTACAATAATATGTACAAAAATTATGATCTATACAAATCTTCAATCTTGATCTTCACCATGATGCTCCTTGATCTTCACCTCCTTGAATGGGCTTTGGAATTCATGTTTATTTGTGAATTTGTGAAAGTTAAAGATTAACTTCTTTGACTTTGATTTTTTATGACAATTTTTATTGATTTTTATTTACATGATGAAATGAGTCATTTTACGAGAAACTTAAAAATTTCATGATTTTTTTATTCACATTTTCGTATGAAGAAAACATTTTTTTTATGAAAGTTGAGTTAATCACTTTATTTTATTTTCCAGATTGCACTTTTGTTCTTGCACTGACTTACAAAAATCATAATTTTCTGTATAAAGCGTTAAAATGAGAATTTGATACATATATGGATAGATAAGTGAGTTCTTTATGTTGTGTCAAAATTTCATAAGCTTTTCGTGACCACTCAAATTATGGTGAAATTTATACTCAAACTAGTCAAAACATGACATTTATTGAAGTTGTTCTTTGAGATCTAACTTATTGAATTTATTTTGAAGTGAATTTTGGTATGAACATTCTAGACACTTGAATTGGATACTTTTAAGACCCTTTTTTATTTATTTTCTTAACTGAAAAAAAAATCAATTTTATGGAATTAAGTGATTTACATGAACGGTTTTGTAAAAATGATGTAAAATTGTATAAAATTCATATGAACATGATTTTTATATTTTTGAAAAGCTACTGATGTTTTCTTCAAACTTGATGTTTTTATTTTTATCTAAATAATTTTGTTTTAAACTTTATTGACAGAACAATCTTAGGTGGTACTGGACAAAATCAGTTTTGCACAACAAAGTTGTATGATTTTTAATTATTTACACGAAATTCATTTTTTAGAAATTCCAAAGCCCAGTTGGTGGAAACATCTTGCACTTCATAGGAAAAAAATTAAATCCTACAAACTATTCTGATAGTACAGACGAAAAATAAAATGTATTATGAAATTAAAACTGATTATAATTACAGCATCACATTTTCTTTTTTTATAGAGATGTTTATGCACAACTTGTCTTGGATTTTTTTATGAAAATATTTTTTGGTGATGAACAACAACTTGATTAAGGAAAATCACATAATCACATTGTTTCCTAAGAGTAACCCCATTAGAGGTGACTATTCTAGGTGGGGTGATTTAAGGTTGGGAACCTATTAGGACTTCCACATACCCAAATCACTCCAAAGATTAAAAAACTGATAAGAAGAAAACAAGGAAGAAGTTTAGTAGATGATTAAGAAGATAATAAAAAATAAACAAGAGTTTCCACTTTACCTTGCTAGCTCAATGATGCACTTTCTTTTTGCAAATTTTTCTACCTTTTTTTGTGATTTTCTTAATTTCTAAGTGAGTTTCTAAATCCACTTAATTACTAACTTAAACTCTTTTTTGTGTTTTTTTTTTCTTCTTTTGATGAACTTCTTTACTTACTAATTATCTTACTAACTTTTACTTTCTTTTCTTAAGTGTGATTTCTTTAGAGGAATGGAGTAGAGAAGATGAGAGAAGTAGTGAAACTAAGTTGAATTCCCTTCAACTTCTTTACTTACTAATTAAGACTTTTGCTTAGATGGAAAGATTAAGGAGGAGAAGAGTAGTAGAGAGAGAAGTTGTGAAGTTGAGTTGTGTTGTTTCTTAACTTGGTTTTGAAGTGGAAAAAAGGAGGGTATTTATAGAGAAATGAAGGAGGTGAACTAGGGTTTCAAAGAGGTAGAAAATCATATTTTTCACCCAAAAAAATCTGATTTTGTTCATCCTTAATTACCCTAATGACATCACTCTAATGACCTCACCCTAATGACATCTTCAAATCTCTTTGGAAACACAAATATTCTTATTCTTTTAGGATTTTCTCATAAATGAAGCAAGATCAGATTTTCATAAAATATTATTCCCTAAACATCCTAATACGTAAAAAAAATACATCGAAAAACGTGCAAAACAAACTGATTAGGATGCTGCGCCTAGCGCAAGAATCTGCGCTAGGCGCAAGGCCCTGCGTCTGGCGCAGGGCACGCTTGTGCGCTAGGCGCACAATCATGCGTCTAGCGCATGATTGTGTGCTTGGCGCACACTCGATTCTTCCGGAAAAAATCCAAATTCCCCCCTCTTACACATGGGATTTGATTCTTATTCTCACATCTTTTCATGATTCTTATTCTCTAACTAATGGATAAAGGATGTGATTAATGGATAAAGAATATATTCTTATTCTTTATCCAATGAACAAAGACTTGACCATCAAGAAAACTGATTAATGCCGGTTTTGGGATACGACTAAAATCCCGACGCCTAATCACGACTCGTTTTTCGTTTTTCCGAAAGACTAACATAAGACAATTAACGAAAATTCGTCAAATTAGTGAAAACGAGCATGATTATACTACGAATCATTTTATTAACACGGTGATTGTAGCTATTGACTACGACTCACGGAAAATTATGTTTCTAAGCCGAAACTGCACGACTAATACGCAAAAATGGAAAACCATACAACGGAATGAAACTCGCGCTCCGGAGCGAAACACGCATTAGACGGGGCGCGCGCTCCACGATGCATGATGGTTTTCATTATTTTTATTTCTTTTCAAAATCTTTATTGACCCGAAAAAGGGGTGCAAAATTTGGTGTCTACAGAATGCCCCACATTGGTCGAATTTTGAAGGAAATGATGACCGATGTTTGAAAAGACACAAAATTTTGACAGAAAATTTGTTTTGAGATAATCCATAGAAAATAGTTATCATCAGTGCTATGACTTGCGTTGCTTTATGTAGAAAATCCCAATTAATTTTCCAAAATTGATAATGCGACTCTATCGTCGTCTTAGATAGAAAATCCCAATTAATTTTCTAAAATTGAAAATGCGACTTTATCGTCGTCTTAAGTAGAAAATCCTTATTAATTTTCTGAAGTTTTGAATACCACTTTAACGTCGTCTTAGATAGAAAATCTCAATTAATTTTCTAAAATTTGAAACGCGACTTTATCGTCGTCTTAAGTTGAAAATCTCAATTAATTTTCTAAAATTTTGAATGTGACTTTATTGTCATCTTAAGTAGAAAATCCCAATTAATTTTCTAAAATTTTAAATGTGACTTTATTGTCGTCTTTTTTTTAGTTTTATGAATTTGTCTTTTGTTAATGTGAGAGACTTCAACAATTAACAGGTTGACTCCAGTTTTTTTTTTTTTTTTTTTTTTACAGTTTTTCATGGCTTTGATGACAAACAAGTTGTCAAGTCACCATTACTTACTTTTTATGACTCCATGTGTTATCATGTCACCTTAAATTAGGACATTGTCATGTCACCTTAGAGTGATGCATTGTTAAGTCAGGTCACCTTAAAGGGTTGACCAAAGGTTGTTACCCTCTAGATAAACTATGGTGGACCAAATCATCGTGTGGCAGAAAATTTTATCTGTTTTTCCGAAATCTTTCAGAAAATTTTTCATGCATAATGCTTATTCGCTTTATTGGAAAATGATGATCACTATAAAAAATAGTTTGATCATGGTCATTATTTTGGATGATCGTTAGGAAAAAGGATTGTATCAATGTTCTTAATTCATCATTGACACCTTTTTTTTATGTTCGGCTTTAGCAAAAATTGCCATTCCACAAATGCTTGGTTATTAGCCATGGTGAAGGATGCTCCTTATTATCCTATGGACAATACACAAACTTATTATCCATGGCATGAATCATGGATGATCATCTTTTCCATCTATAAAAGGGGCATGGTTCTTCATTTCCAGATGCACCACTTCCACTACTCCAATCTTCTCTCTAATTTTTTTTCTTTCACAAAATGGTTCTTACTTATGAAGAAGCTAAAGAAATGCGGAGTCGGGAGAAAAAATAACTCTCGGGGGTCACAAAGAATTTGGAGCAACCAAGGCAACCTTTTTCTTCTTCCCACTTCACTAAGGCTCTTATGCCTTTGCTTTCTCTTTCCATCTGTTATGACATGATTCATGCTGCTTCCCAATTTTGGGATGAAAGTCGTCATGTCTTCCGCTTTGGAGACCGGGGGATTGTGCCTCTTGTCGAAGAGGTCGAGGGTTTGCTAGGCTTACCATCCAATGGTCCAGTTATTACACCTAGATCTCCTACAAGGATTTCGGGAGATTTATCAACGATTTTATATCTTTCCGAAAATCTTCATGGCAACTACCTATAATATGGCGAGGTATTTCTTCTAAACTTATTGTTGACTTTTCAATTTGGCACTTGGCAATTCTCTAACAATGCCAACTATAGGATTGCTAGAGAAAATGCTTGCATTCTCTAACAATGCCAACTAAATGGTCTTTAAACACATGCCATGTTCGGTGTCTTTCACTTATTCCTCAAATTGTTAGTGGGGGTCGTCTTGGACCACTTATTTTGGGGGAAATATTTCTTAGCTTAGATGAACTCAAAAGAAAACCCCAAAGTTTCGTGAAGGGATGTCCATTTGTCCATCATTTATGGTTATTGGAAAAAATTTCTCTCATGGAACCCCACAAGAGTCTTACTTACAAAACTAGTCATGTCCGGGAGAGAGGTCTTCTTCCTTCCTTCTATCAACTTAGCAAAAATGGTGGGTGGGAGGATTTTTTTCTGCAGCAAGACATAAAGTGGGTCACAAGCCACCTTGGCATTAGTGCAATTGTATATTGCAATTCTGGTAGTAGAGGTGTACAACTACCGGGGCTTTGTCAGGTCACTTTCTACATTCCATGGAGGTGTTTAAGGCAAATTGGTTGGAGGCAACATCCAAAGTTATTAAAATCACGATTCAAATCTTAAAATCTTACGATTTTACGATTCAAATATGGTAGACGATTCGATTCACGATTCTAGACGATTCTATATATTTATTTTGACTAGAAAAAATCGCAAATTTAAATCGTGCTAACAAAGCAAATAATAGATATATATTGTTAGTTATTGCCAATATAGTGGGTAAACAACTATTTTTTTCCAATTTTTAGGTTTTTTAACTTATAATTTTAGCACATCCAATGAAATTGAGTGCAATATCTTCATTATACGTGTTGGTAGAATCTTACAATTCTACGATTCAATTTCACGATTCGATTCTAAAGGTCGTTTCCGATTCAACTAGAATCTCGATTTTAACAACATTGGCAACATCACATTCCTGCCCTCCAGGTTCTTCCACCTTGTACCACTTATGAGGCTGATATGAGTGGTATTCAGAGAATGCCCACTATATGGCAGGGAGCTAAAATTATATCAGCGCTACCTGAACCTCACCATCCACTGATTGATGAAGATTACCTTCAATGTCTTCTGGCGGATATTGGTCAAGACAATGATTCAGACGGGCCTACCATGAAGAGGAGAAGGGTTTGAGAGAAATATCATATTTTTTTTTTAAGTTTGTAAGAAATGAAGGTTTTATGTATTTTTATGTATGAAATGAAGTACCCCAGTTGGGATGAATAAAAAGATATGTTTGTGAGAATTATCTGCTTTGTGGGAAATTCAATGTGAACACAATTCTAAACACGTGCACACTTTAACATTAAATATGACATGCAAATCATAATTAATCAATCATATGACACATAAAAGCACAACATATAAACCTTAAAAAAACACAAGCATCCTTACATGTTTCATCAGTTTTCTTTTTCTCTTTTTTTGTTTCTTTTTTTTTCATTTTTTTTCCGCTTTCTTGAATCCGATTAACATACACTTCAATTCATTATCGATCCTTGAACCTCAACTCTAATTATTTCCATGATTATCTATTGCCGAGAATTAATCTCGCATTCTCCTTATTCTTAGTTGAATAGCACGATCAGCGTGACTATAAAACCCTAACTAAAGGATAACCTAGTCCGATCGCGTCTAAGTTCAATCCAATAGCAGCAATAAACACAGAGAACCAACAGACCTGCTAACGTCATACAAGCGATAAACATTCAACAGTTGATTCAATTTCCCCAAGAAATAACCAAGACGATCTGCATCTAAGTTACTTCCTAGTTTGCTACCAATTGATAAAAGAATAAAACAATCCGATTCTATTCTTAAATCTAGCATTAGATTAATTACACAATCAAACTAGTAACGTTCCTAGCATAATTATGCAAAAATCATAGAAAGCAAGCATAGAAATTAAACCATAATCAAAGAAACTAAATAGAGAGGAAAGATCTCACAATAATGCTTGAAGCTCCATATTAATCTCGTTCAAGAACGGTTCAAACTACAATCGGCATAGCATAAGCCAATCCCATAATTGAAATCTCCTAAAACTAAACTAGAAAATAAAAACTAAAAAGAGAAGACAACAAGAGAGGAGTGGAGTTTTGGAGACTCCCTCTCCTTGTGGCTGCTGCCCCCCTAGGTCCAAAATCAAGTTTAGTATTTATACTAAAGCTCAAAAATCAGCCGACAATTAGACCGACCTAGGGGTCGCGAGGTGCGAGTCTGGTCGCACCGTGCGAAGAGTGTTCTGCCTACCGCACATTTGGCTGGGCAAGGCAGTTCGCACCGTGAGAAGGATCTCGCGAGGTGCGAGCAAGCAGGTCGCGAGGTGCGACCTAGCTCGCGAGGTGCGAGCTGCTGTGCTGGGCAGCTTTGCTTCGAGCGCGCGCTGGGCTTGCGATGGGCGAGCGCTGGGCGAGAGCTGGGCGATGATGCGGCTGGGCCTTGCGGTGCTGTTTGGGCGAGGCTGCTGGGCATGCGATGCTCACGAGAGCCTGGCTTGGCGAGGTTGTGGTGATGCTTAGGCTTGCGGTGATGCTTGGGCTTGCGGTGATGCTTGTGCTTTGCTCGGCTCAAATGCACTTCACCTTGGAAGCTGGGAATACATGACGTTAACACAAATTATCTCGCAAAACTCCGAACTTCCGCTAAGAGTTAAATAAAAGACGAATGTTAACAATTACAATCAAACCCTTAGCAAAGTGCACCCAAAGTTACGTAAATACTACGTGTAACTTGAGCGTATCAAAATTTGGGCGGGCGCGGATGTGTCGTTGTGCACCGCACCCGGCCAAAGATAAAATTTCTCCTACTCTCTTTTACACTAAGCTAGTATAATGGAAGTAGGGGTCGTATCCACAGGGAAACAGGGACGAGTTTAATATTCAGCGTGATCCAAAACCTAGATTAAGCTAAGGGCCGAGAAACCTAATAATAATAACAAAGGGGGGTTTCAAGTAGATTATAACTAAACTACAACTAACTAGCATATAAACAAGATGAGAAATCAATTATGGAAAGATCTTGAATCCGATTAACATCCACTTCAATTCATTATCGATCCTTGAACCTCTACTCTAATTATTTCCATAATTATCTATTGTTGAGAATTAATCTCGCATTCTCCTTATTCTTAGTTGAATAGCACGATCAGCGTGACTATAAAACCCTAACTAAAGGATAACCTAGTCCGATCGCGTCTAAGTTCAATCCAATAGCAGCAATAAACACAAAGAACCAACAGACCTGCTAACGTCATACAAGCGATAAACATTCAACAGTTAATTCAATTTCCCCAAGAAATAACCAAGACGATCTGCATCTAAGTTACTCCCTAGTTTGCTACTAATTGATAAAAGAATAAAACAATCCGATTCTATTCTTAAATCTAGCATTAGATTAATTACACAATCAAACTAGTAACGTTCCTAGCATAATCATGCAAAAATCATAGAAAGCAAGCATAGAAATTAAACCATAATCAAAGAAACTAAATAAAGAGGAAAGATCTCACAATAATGCTTGAAGCTACATATTAATCTCGTTCAAGAACGGTTCAAGCTACAATCGGCATAGCATAAGCCAATCCCATAATTGAAATCTACAAAAACTAAACTAGAAAATAAAAACTAAAAAGAGAAGACAACAAGAGAGGAGTGGAGTTTTGGAGACTCCCTCTCCTTGTGGCTGCTGCCCCCTAGGTCCAAAAATAGAGTTTAGTATTTATACTAAAGCTCAGAAATCAGCCGACAATTACACCGACCTAGGGGTCGCGAGGTGCGAAGTAGGTCGCACCGTGCGAAGAGTTGCTGCCTCCAACACGAGCTGAAGAGCTGGGGCAGGCCAAGAGGTCGCACCGTGCGAAGAACCTCGCGAGGTGCGAGCAGGCAGGTCGCGAGGTGCGACCTAGCTCACGAGGTGCGAGCTCTTGTGCTGGGCAGCTTGGCTCGAGCGCGCGCTGGGCTGGCGATGCGGGATCGCTGGGCGAGCATGCTGCTGGGCGCGCGCAAGGCTTGCGGTAGTGCTTGCTGCGATGGACGTGCTGGGCTGGGTGCTGCTGGGCGACTTGGCTGCTGCTTAGGCGAGCATGCGATGCGGCTGGTGAACGTGCACGTGAGAGCTGGGCGATGATGCCGAGCTTGCTAGGCATGCGGTGCTTGGGCTTGCGATGCTGGGCATGCTTGCGATGTTGAGATGGTGCAATGCTATTGAGCTACACCTAGGAACACTTCCAAGTATATAACTCAAACCCATTTTACCACAAAATCTCGAAACACATGACACTAACACTAATTATCTCGTATAACTCCCAACTTCCGCTAAGGGCTATGTATAATACAAATGTGAACAATTATGATCAAAACCTCTAGCGAAGTGCACCCAAAATAACGTACATACACCGTATAACATGAGCGTATCACATGTCACCACGGCTGGAGCAGTAAAGCTAATGGATTTTTTTTTGCATACATTATATGAATATCTAGAAACACATGGCATGTTTATTAAGAATAACTAGATAGGATACAAAACCCCAAACTGCTTGGTTACTTGACTAAGACAATTACAATTACTTTGATGCCTAAGCGTAATATTTCTTCAATTGATCAAGATTAGTGAAATGGGTTAATTCATTCCCATCAAAATCCATTAGCTTTACTGCTCCAGCCGTGGTGACATGCTTGACTAGGAATGGCCCAGACCAGTTTGGCTTGAATTTTTCCCGAGGATCATGCAACGGAGCTCTATTTTCCTTTAAGACTAGATCACCTTCTTGAATGTCTCTATCTCAAACCTTTTTCTTAAATGCACGAGCAATTCTCCGCTGATTGAGTTGAATGTTATGCAAAGCTTGTAGTCGGCGCTCATCTGCAAATGCAAGCTCATCATAACGAGTTTTGTACCATTGGTCTTCTGAGATTTCACTTTCTGCTATGAACCTGAGAGATTGTATCTCTACCTCAACCGGTAGGACCGGCTCCATCCCATAAACCAAAGAATACGGAGTTGTTCCTGTTGGAGTCCTGATTGATATCCTATATCCCCAGAGGGCATATGGGAGTTTGTCATGCCATTCCCTAGTCTTCTCAGTCATCTTGGCAACAATAGTCTTGATTGTCTTATTGGCTGCTTCCACCGCTCCATTTGTTTGGGGACGATAAAGTGAGGACTGATGATGCTTGATTGCATATTTTGCGAGAGTGGTCTTCATATGACCCTCAAATTGTGATCCATAATCAGAGATGATTTCAAAAGGTATGCCATACCGACAGATAATGTTGTTAATCACAAATTTCGAGACTTGCTTTGCCCCTAGCTTTGAAAATGATGCAACTTCAACCCACTTCGAAAAGTAATCAATTGCTACAAGAATATATTGATGCCCATTTGAAGCCTTCGGATGAATTTGTCCGATTATGTCTATGCCCCAACTTGAAAATGGCCAAGGAGAGGTCATATTATGTAGTGACACATGTGGCATATGATTGAGATTAGCAAATATCTGACATTACTTGCAGGCACGGATAAAGCTGATGCAATCACCTTCTAGAGTACTCCAATAGAAACCTGCTTGCAAAATTTTACGAGCCAACATTCTTCCGTTTATATGGGGTCCACATTCTCCTCCATGAACTTCTTTCATGATGGCTTGCTTTTCGCTGTCATTCACGCAGAGTTGCAGAGTACCATCAAATCCCTTGTGATATAACCTGTCTTTTAGAATGAGAAAATGAGCAGCTAGCCTTCTGATGGCTATGCGGTCCTTCTTGCCACTTCCCTCAGATATTGCATTGTTTCCAGAAAATTCTTGATATCCTTATACCAGACATCATCATCATCTTGTTGAGCCAGTGTGGAGACAATTTGTGTTACCGTCACTATAGGTCCCTTCCTTTCTTCAATTAAAACTGACTGGATCTATGTACCATTTTTCCATGTTAAATTAACAGCGAGATTGGCTAAAGCATCAGTGAAGCTATTTTGTTCCCGAGGAAGATGTTTGAAGCTGATATAATCGAAATAAGGGATTAACTCCTGAAGATATTATGTATAGAGCTGAAGTCTCTCATCTCTAACCCTCCAAATTCCTATTGTTTGAGATATGATGAGATTAGAATCTCCATATACAGTGAGATGTCTTGCCCCTGCTACCAAAGCGGCCTTTACTCCATATATACAGGCTTCATACTCAGTTGTATTGTTTGTTGTTGGGAAATCCAGCTTGACAGCAAATGGAATATGAACTCCATCAGGATCTACTAACAAAACCCCTGCTCCATTACCTCTCCGATTAGAAGCTCCATCGAAATACATGCACCATTGTGGATTGTCAATGAGTTTTTTGTGATGTTAGGCTGAGAGTCATTTGGTTTACTGGAGATGGATCCTAAAGAGAGCTTTCCATCATCCACAAGGTTTTGAATTTGATGCTTTAGAGCCGTGCATCTTTCAGTATTATGCCCCGGACTTTGGTGATACTCACAGTTTTGGTTTGGGTCATAACCAGGGTAAGGATTTTTAGGAGGTGGACGTGGATTCAAGGGTTGAATGAGATTGGCCTTTTTTAGCTTGGAGAGAGCTTGGGAATAAGTCATGTTTAAGGGGGTAAAGTTCCTTTGTGGCCGTAACTGGAATGCAGAAGATGCGCCAATGGCATGGATCGCATTAGTTGTCTTAGGAGCTGCTGAATCATTGTTTGGAGTTCTTTTGTTATTTCCAAACTTTGCATTATAAGTAGTGCTGCCAGTAGGTTCATCTTTCTTGATGTCTCCCCTTTTCACAGCGTCCTCAACTAGAGTTCCCGTAGCAATCAAAGCTTTGAAAGTCGAGAAATATTGGTATGCCATATGCTTTTGATAGACAGGAAGAAGGTTCTTCACAACCATTTGTAGTTGTTCCTCCTCATTAGGCCTACTCATCATTTTGGAAGCCTTGTTTCTCCACCAAGTGATGAATGAAGAAAATGTCTCATTAAGGTTTTGAGAAGTGGTCTCCAGATCCCTTCTAGTAACATCAATTTCTTCATTATATTTGTACTGGTTTGAGAACTCTCTGACTATGTCAGCCCAAGTAGATATCTTTGTGTTTTCAAGGTTAAGGAACCAATGTGCTGTGGCACCATCCAAATACTGTTGGAAGAGTTGAGCCATCAAATATTCTTCCACTCCTCAGGGACTCATTGCCCCTACATACATTTTCAGGAAATTGGTGGGGCTACCGGTCCCATCAAACTTTGTCAGGTTAGGCATCTTGAAACCATGAGGTAATCGTGCCTTTGGAAAAAGTGTTAACCCATGAATGTCCATCCATGGTTCAGCCTTAGTCATGCCTTTTAAAACTTCCTTGAGCTTAACTACTTCTTCCTCGAGCTTAGTGGGAATTTCTCTCTCATTGTTCATAGGCTCAAGGTGAAAAGGTGATGCTACTTCCGATTCCGGAGGAGGAGGAGGCATCTGGGCGCTTTGGCGCATTATGCCCAACACAGTTTGTTCAATATTATCCTGTCGGTCAAGCATGGCCTGGACAAGCCCTCGGAGCTCAGTCATTGGATCAGGTGGAGGGGTAGAGTTATGTTGGTGCTCGTTGTTCAGAATTTCAGACATGTTGCTGAGACGCGTAGTAGAGAATACATTTGGTGTAGACAAGGATGATAGTATTATTGACAGAGAACGTTCACTATGGTCAGAACTTCGGCGAATTAGCCTAAATCCTGAGCGGGCCCATGCAGAGTTCCTGTGAAATGAGATGAAGAGTTAGCACAGAATTTTGTCCAGACTTTGTTTCTTCTTTTCTTTTTTCTCTCTTTCTTTTTTTTTTGTGCTGGGAATGAAAGAAATGATATCTTTGAAAACTTTTTTTTTCTTTTAACCCCAATTTCAGTTATCATTTATTAAAAGGTGTGAAACCTTGACTTTATCATTTGTTTTGGATTTTTCATTACATTTTTTGATTTGTTTTTATTTTTTTTAGACTTGGACCTTTTTATTTACATTTCAAACTTTCACTTTTTAGACTCATATTTTTTCGGGATAATACACAAACATTTTTCAAAATCAATTTGATAATATCCTTCCATTTCCTGCTACTACAGAAATAAGAGAAAAGAGGTATAACGAGGCTTGTGTCCTCATTTTGGCAAAATATAATGCCCCATATATCGTTCTTCTTTGTAGTGATCTGCATGTATTGATTGCTTCTAAGCATTGAAACCATAAAATAAAATATTAAATGCAAAAGGGGCCGCACCCGAAGGTTGCCTACGTATCTCCATGAGTGGATTTGGATTTGGGGAAGAAATTTTTCTTGTAATGATTTTTTTTTGAATGGAGAATCAGACCCAACGTAGTTCTGATATATTAAAAATGAAATTTTACGAATTTTTTTTTTTCAGCTGCACTCAGAAAATGAGTTGCCTACGTACCCCTTTTAGTACATTACATAGTAAAGAAAGCTAAGATAGATGCATCTTTGGAATTTTTTTAGGGGATCAAGCCGCACGTAGCTCTACTTACAAAGTACAATATATAAAAGCAATTAAATGATTCAGGTACTTCTCAAACTTTTCAGATTTCAGTTTGCCAGGCGCCGTGCCATATATTCTCCTGTTTGAATATGTCTGTTCCACCTCTTAGGATTAGACTAATCTGAAGTACTTGGGTTCTTCTCAACCTTTTTCCGAGTTCAGTTTGCTAGGCGCCAGGCCATATATTCTCCTATTTGAATACGTCTGTTCCACCTCTTAGGATTAGACTAATTTGAAGTACATGAAATGTACGTTCACACTAACAATGTTAGTCAATGACTGATGAATTTTTCTTTATATGTTTTTTTTAGCAGGAAATGGAAGTATCCTCTTTTTTTTCGAAAACAATTATCCCTTTTGACACAATTTTTTCTTTATCTTTTTCTTTTTTAGAACAATTATCCCTTTTAACACAAATTTTATTTTATAGACTAGACTTCTCGTGTTTTAGACTATATGTTCTAATTCCTAAACATGACACGTTTTGAACTCGTGATTACGACTCTTTTCATTTTTCATTTTTTCAAATTTTTTGTTTTATTTTGGGATTATATCTTTAAAACATGATTTTTTTTTAGAAATCAATTTTGTTTTTGGAAAAACCAATTTGAATGAAAAGAATTTTGAAGTGAGTGTGAGTTTTTTTTTTAAATGGGTGAGCACATTTTTTTTATATGACACTTGTGATAAATAAACAAGAATACTCTTAATATTTCAGTAATCATTTCGGCAGCAATTCAGCTACAGTTAATGATTACTGAAGTATTGACCGACTGAAAACGGACTGAGGAATTTTGAAATTTTTTCACATTATTCAATAACTGAAATAAATAAAGGACATTTGTGCATTGATCCTTGTGTCCTAAAAGTCAACTAAAAGGTGATTCATTTACGGAGAGATTATGTTAAAGTGGCCTCGAGTCACTTCCATTGTGTCCATCGAGGGTGGACGCTCCTGACAGAGCCGGTCGTAATAGCTCGCGGATGTAGGTTTTACGCCCTTAATTCATTAATTTGTCATTCTAAAATTCCGACCCTTGCCCATAGACAGAGGTATCAGACCTAATAAGAAAATGGTTAAAAAGAGTGCACGTGTATGGATCGATAAACTACCAAGCACACGTAATTTTCACATAAGCATGCTATATACAAAAATTAAATTGTGAATAGCCATGATTAAATTTTTTTTTTATTATATATACATATGGAAAATAACGCATTGTTCAGGTTTAAACCTCTTATACTTCAAGTGGAAGTAAAGTCCCCAGTGAAGTCGCCAGCCTGTGGAATCCGATTTTTGACTGTCTTAATTAACGGTCTGAATCCCACGAAAGTCTCTCATTGGACTATGAGTTTTAGAAAACTTTGAAGTCGCCACCCTATTAATATCTTAATAAGGACAAATTTATTTAATAAATTATTTTAAAATTAATTTTCAAGAAATATCATTTAAAACGATGATGACTTTATATGGATAAGGCTTTTTTGAAAATTGGCCTTTCATACCATGAGATAGGGTTCGGGGTTTAGGTTAAGTGGTACGAACGTCTGGAACTCGTCTCCTCTTCCGTTCTACAGAACGGGCTCTTACTACATGCGTTATTTTCCATTTTAAAGTAATCATGGCTATACAAAAGAAAGAAAATCACATAGTTTGCATATATACACATCAACCATTTTTATTTAGGACCAATATATCATTTGTGCATGGTAGGTTTGAGCACTGAAGTTGCACTACGTACCAATCATTGCGGGATTGGAATCCACTCATGGATCAAAACCATCGTAGTTCGATCTAGTGTCTCACCCTAAATGGCCAATTCCATTGGGGAAGAAAAGGAAATAGATTATGAATAATTCACCTTTAGAATTAAACAAATCTATTGGAAAATGAGGTAATCACTCCAATTAGTGATTGAAATGAGATTAAGATAATCACCTTAATTAGTTATTAAATATGAAGGTTAAGATAATCACCCTAATTAGTGACTAAACTAAAGAGGAAAGATAATCACCTTGATTAGTGATTAACAATGAAGGTTAGGAAGTAATCACCCTAATTAGTGACTATTCAAGGTTTAGGATAATCACTCCAATTAGTGATTAAATGAGAAAAATAATCGTCCTAATTAACGATTATTAAGGTTTAAGATAATCACTCTAATTAGTGATTAAATAAGAAGAATAACCGTCCTAATTAACGATTATTAAGGTTTAAGATAATCACTTTAATTAGTGATTAAATAAGAAGAATAATCGTCCTAATTAATGATTATTAAGGTTTAAGATAATCACTCTAATTAGTGATTAAATAAGAAGAATAACCGTCCTAATTAACGATTATTAAGGTTGAAGATAATCACTCTAATTAGTGATTAAATAAGAAGAATAATCGTCCTAATTAACGATTATTAAGGTTTAAGATAATCACTCTAATTAGTGATTAAATGAAAAGTTTGAGTTAACCGCTCTAATTAGCGATTAATCGAGGATTGAGATAACCACCTTAATTAGTGATCACGTTTATGATTTTAAAGGGGTCTTAGAAGAAGAGGTTTGCTTCCTAATTGAAGGCTTTTGAGAAATAATCTTAATTGAAGATTATTAAGTCATTTAGAGAGAAATGATCAATTTGAGATCAAATTTGGAGATTGTGTTTGGCTAATTGGAATTTGGCCATATAAAGTGAGACACGTGAAACGACCTAAAATCAATTTGGAGATCATAATTACCAATCTAATTATGTCAAATTATATGATTAATCCATTTGAATATGGAGAACACATTTTTAAAATGTAAGATGGATCATCATACAATTTAACTTAGTTAGATTTGCAATTTTTCCTCTTAATTGAGATTGGGTCATTTGATTCATGTACTATGACATATTGGGCCCAACATGCAACATTTGTAACATTGGTTGCTCATTTTATAAAAAAGAATTGTGAAATTATTTATGAACATTATGCATAAACATCTCCATGTTTTTTTTATTAATTGAGTGATGTAATAATTATTTACAAAGAAACTATTATTACAACAATATGTACAAAATTTATGATCTATACAAATCTTCAATCTTGATCTTCACCATGATGCTCCTTGATCTTCACCTCCTTGAAATGGGATTTGGAATTCATATTTATTTGTGAATTTGTGAAAGTTAAAGATTAACTTCTTTGATTTTGATTTTTTATGACAATTTTTATTGATTTTTATTTACATGATGAAATGAGTCTTTTAAGAGAAACTTAAAAATTTCATGATTTTTTTATTCACATTTTCTTATGAAGAAAATTTTTTTTTTATGAAAGTTGAGTTAATCACTTTATTTTATTTTCCAGATTGCACTTTTGTTCTTGCACTGACTTACAAAAATCATAACTTTCTGTATAAAGCGTTAAATTGAGAATTTGATACATATATGGATATATAAGTGTAGACGTAGGATTTTTGAATTCCTTTAATGCCTACACGCGTTGTGAGCGCGTTTATTTGACTACCCCATTGTTAAGGTTTTATTAAAAATATATTTTTGAAGTCGCCAACAATTCTTTAAAGGAAGAATCATAAACCTAATTTGATATTGAAACGGTAGGGAAATCTTAGGGACTTATCCAATATAGATTTCCCCGTCATGACTCCGTAGATGGTCAAGAACCAAAAAAAAGTGAGTTCGGGGGTGAGGGTACAATATAGTCAGGAACTATATTGCCCATTGCTGGCCTCTACTAAATAACGATTCATAACAGATTTTATGTAAAAGAATAATCATATAACGTTTTAAAGCACCCTAAAATAATTAATCTAGATTAGTTCAGGAAACACATCAAAAGAATAATTATTTAGTGATCAGTTATTAGACAATCAATATTAATGGGTTCCTAACAGGTTGTCCATGTTATCTGAATTAGTTAGAACATTTATTTAGATATTGATTAACAATAAATACAAGGTGATAAATATTGCAATCAGGCATTAAAAATAATATGTTCATAAAAATAAATAAAAATATGAAAATAAAGTACTGCAGGGAGTTAGTATAATATGTACAATACTTACAGTCGCGAGAATATGTTAACAATCTACATCATGAATAGAATGTTATTAATTTCAATAAAGTAATAAAAATAAATAAAGAAAATAAAATAAAGGTGGTTAATTTAGTTGACCCTCATAAATTATACCACCGTCCGGGGTCGTTGATTTGTACGGATCTTGGAAAATTGAATTATTGAACGAGTCTTGAAAACAGTTAGTGTGGATTGGAAAGTTGCGTCGAATAAAAAGGATTACATCTTGCGGCGTGTGGCACTAGGCGTGGAAGATGTATAGTGCAGGGATTATTTTAGTGTAGATGTTTGATGATTTGTGATTCAAGATCAAGAAGATGATGGTGAAGACTTGATGATGTTGCGTTGTAGGAGTAATAAGGTTGACTGGTGATTGGTGTTGAATGTTAGGGGTAGTATTAGGAGGGATATAGTATGATGAATGATGATGGGTGATATGTCGCTGGAGGACAGTTTGATGAATTGAGTGTCGAGCTGATTTTTGTGAGGCGAGATGAGTATATGGGTCGAGGGAATTGGGTTGTGAGATGCTGCCGAGTAAATTAGTTCTGCAGTGGGAGTTATCAGGTGAGGATGCCGTGTAAAATTAGTTGTTGTTATATATGGTGAGGAGATGTGAATTGTTAGGAGGATATATATAGGTTTAGGTAGTTGGGTTGCAATAGGTTTTCGATTTACAACTAGGTTTCTAAAAAGATTTTTATCATAAAAGATTTTTTAAAAAAGAGTTAGTAAGAGATATTTAAAATCACTTTGGAAAAGATTATTTTTATTGAAAAAGATTTTAGAAAATAGTTAGACAAAAGATATTTAAAAACACTTTGGAAAAAGATTATTTTTATAAAAGATATTTTTATTAATAAAACTAATCAATATAATTAATTAATTCTATTAATTAAATTGGGCTTAGAAAAGGAATTTTATAAATTGGGCTGTCATAAAAACTATTTTTAAAAGGTTTTCAGAAATGAGTTAATAAAAAGGGTTAGAAAATGGTTTTGGGCTTAAAACATTTTATTTTAGACTCGTTCTTTATTCTTTCCTCGATCCGGACCAATTGGAGCAGGGTATTGGTCATCATAGGGTACTAAATGGGGAGACACGATTATGTGTCTACAGAAGCCCCCACTTTGACCGAGGTTTGTAAAACCGAAAGTTAAAGTATACGTTTTGGGACGGAGAATGATTCTAGATGCTCTGCAATCCAAAATCACTCTTTTGCGCCGGTACCTGCAAAACAAGCAAAAGTTTCAGGAACAGACATGGGTGAAACATATTCACAAAATAATTGTAAATTTGCAAAAATGAAATGATATATGGGAAAAAGAATCATGAGCTATTATGATCCGGCTCATGTCGGAGTAGAGTTTTTGTCCAGAGCTTTTGTCCCGCTCCAAGGCGATATGTGTAGAGCTTTTGTCCCGCTCCAAGGCGATTGTAATGAGCTATTGTCCCGCTCCAAGGCGATTGTGATGAGCTATTGTCCCGCTCCAAGGCGATTGTGATGAGCTATTGTCCCGCTCCAAGGCGATTGTGATGAGCTATTGTCCAGCTCCAAGGCGATTGTAATGAGCTATTGTCCCGCTCCAAGGCCATTGTAATGAGCTATTGTCCCGCTCCAAGGCGATTGTAATGAGCTATTGTCCCGCTCCAAGGCGATTGTAATGAGCTATTGTCTCGCTCCAAGGCGATTGTAATGAGCTATTGTCCTGCTCCAGGGTGATTGTAATGAGCTATTGTCCCGCTCCAAGGCTATTGTAATGAGCTATTGTCCCGCTCCAATGCTATTGTAATGAGCTATTATCTCGCTCCAAGGCGATTGTGATGAGCTATTAACCTGCTCCAAGGCGATTGTAATGAGCTATTGTCCCGCTCCAAGGCTATTGTAATGAGCTATTGTCCCGCTCCATGGCGATTGTGATGAACTATTGTCCTGCTCCAAGGCGATTGTAATGAGCTATTGTCCCGCTCCAAGGCTATTGTAATGAGTTATTGTCCCGCTCCAAGGCTGTTGTTGTAGTTGATTCACAGAGTAGCAAGGTTGCGTTTTTGCCAACTTTTGAAAGTTCGTTTAATTGTCGCGCGCAATGTCATAACGAACATTTGAATGCATTGGGGAATTAGGTGTGTGGGCTCCACATGGCTAAGAAGCCCCCAAGCGTGCTGTACAGGAGTGTGCGCCAGACGCACAGGCCTGCGCTTGGCGTGGTATGCTGCGCTGGACGCCGATTGTTGTACGTGACACAACGTTGTCGGTGCGCTGGACGCACCATGTATATTGCACTTGTCTTCTGTTGTTAACTTGTAGGGGTCCGCAGACCTTGGCGGAATATAGCTCGTATAGAGCTGTTTAATGTTGGGTACCTGCGAATACAAATAACACACAGATATACAGACAACAACTAGGGGTGACAGGCTAAAGTCGTATCACCTTATCAAAAATAACCTAAGGTCCACTAACAAGTAGTCAGGGAAGTCAGGATCGAATCCACAGAGAGAAAGTTATACTTATTGTATCCGAATTCTAATATTATACTAACTAAATCAGTTGAAAATGGGTGTGTGACTAAACTAATAGGCAAATGACAGAACTAAGTATGAAGGTAAGAATCAATTAATAAAGAACTAGGACTATGGATCACTATGCATACAATTCGGGAAATCAGAGACGAATAATAATCACCCAATAAGTCAATTTATCTAGGGCACATGTAATTTCTCTCGAACATTACCTCCCTCAAAGATCACCTAGCCGCTCTCGCATGGTCAAGGATCACTATGCCTAATGATTGAAAGCCTATACGAAATCTCTCCTCTCGAAGCAGATTCAATATTGCGATAATAGAAATACAAATCAGGCCTAATTCATAAATCTATCATGAACGATTCAATCACAGGAAACAATTGAAATAAAGGGTAATTATACTAATCTATCAATCCCTCATTGCATACATAGATCCCCACAATCCTAGAAATAAAACTACTCACTCATGCTTGAGAAAACAATAACAAATTCCATGTAAAAATTCATACTTTGAACTATTGCAAATAACTAAGAAATTAATCTAATCAATAATGAAGAAAACAATAAAGAAGATTACCAAACTGAAGAACTATATTGAACTTGCGAATAATCCAAAGGTTTGATCTTGAATCCACAATGAAAAGTAGTAAAACTAGGGTTCTTGAGAGAAACTATGAGAAATTAAGGACTAAAACAAAGATGAATAGTAATATTCTGATTTTGCTATTTATACTAATCCTAAAACAACTAGGAAAAGTCTTAGAGAAATAGCCCGAAAATCATTAAAAAAACGCGCGTCGGGTCAGTCGCCCGATCGGGCCAAGTCTGCCCGATCAAATCGGGCTCGAAGCAGCAGCAGAGCTCCAAAACTAGACCTCGCCCGATTCAATCGGGCCGACACACCCGATGCAATCGGGCGGCCCAGCAGTTGTAAGCATTGCGCCCAAACCATTGCTCAATCACACCCGACGGAATCGGGCCGAACCGCCCGATCGGGCGACTCAACGAACTAACGAACGGGCGATAGCGCCCAATCGGGCCCGCAACAACAACTGGTTATCTCTTGCCAGCGCCCGATCGGGCGTATTCTGCCCGATCTGATCGGGCTCAGATCCGGTTCTTCCTTCTTGGCTCTAAACGCCAAGTCTTCAATTCTTCTTTGCTCAAGGATCCCGGAAAGTATCCTCGGGACTTTGAAACTCCGCATTGAACCTCTCCAGTCCAGTGTAATGGTCAAATAATAGTAGAAAATAGGGAGATAACTCCCTAAAACCTGCAATCTGACACAGAACAGAAAACCACAACTAGATGGAGAAAGTTAGCGTGAAATGGCTCCTAAGAGCACCATTGATACACATTTTAGCTCAAATATAAGGGGAAAAACTCTATATAAAACCATAACATCAAACTCCCCCAAGCTAAACCTTTGCTTGTCCCCAAGCAAAGCACAACATGAATAAGAATAGGATTGCTTCACCTCTCAGATAGGAAATTTTAAACTCAATTATTTCCAACTCAAAATCGTTCAAGCAAGCAAAATTCAAGTTCAGTTGCTCAGATCACCTGACTACCAATCACTTAAGCAAACTATCAAATGCAGCTGTCCTACATATCATGCAAATCTTGAAAAGGTGCTCACCGAGGTGTCACTCCTCTCAATTTTGTGGCAGGCAAAATGTGTGCCCGATCGCTCACCAACCCAACCATAATAGCCCTTCCCACTCACACTCTCATGTGTTTAGAAAGGTATAATATCGCTCATCCTAATCAGGTCGACTCAAATAACAAACTTAATCTTCAACTTTGGCATATTGACTCAGTATTATTCCAATAAACAATCAAACACGTGCTCAAAAGGTCTTTCTCAGGGTTGTAATGGGGCTCAGGTAAAGGTACGGAAATTATTTAGGGAATGTGGTGGAAAAGCCAAGAAAGGGGAGCAAAAAACACTAGTATGACTAGGTGTGATCGAAACAACTCCCATGACATCAACAACATAACCAAGATAATAACCAACTCTAAAATTTCACGAACCAACCAATAATTGTCTCTTTCAACATAATTTCTAACACTTTTGAAAGTTAATGAGTGAATATCATGGAAATTTTTCAGATTTTTCACTATCATTTTTTTTTCACTTTATTTTTCTATTTCTTTCTTTTCTTTGTACAAACATATCATTATTTTCCAACCACCCTACGGAATCAACCACACAATATAATATCAACTTAACAAATGCTCCCCCAAGCTAGGCTTGGGACAATAGTCATTGTAAAGGCTCAAGGCGTGTAATGTGGCTTAATATAGATCCAAAAAGAAGTCATTAGGCTCAGCGGGGCTAGGGAGGAAAATGATTCATTAAACAACTCTGAGGCTTAAAGATTAAACAATTGAACGCCTCTATCACAGCACATGTCTAAAGTCACCAGAAATCAACGAGTACAATGCCAAAGCCAAGATAAGAATGCTACGAGGAACTAACACACAAGAATAGACCGGATATAGACATAAATCTGAAGGCTAGAATGAATCCTCACAATCTAACCAATTCAAGCATGCAGTTAAAATAGGCGCTTTATCAACAAAATCCACTCAAGATCAAGGCAATCAGAGATCACATCACAACATCCCAATCACAAATGCCCAACTATCCAGTATAAAGAGTTAAATCGTTTTTCAAAACAAAGTTCGGGGCACAGGGAAGCAATCCATCTGTTCGTATTCAACTCGTATTTTTGTGTTTTTTCAGCAATATTTCATTTTTTTGTGATTTTTCATTTTTTTCAAAGCAATTAAACTAACTTAACTAACCTAAAAAGCAGTAAAAACAAAAAGAAAAACAATACTAATACTTACAGAAGTCCTCCTCCAAGCTGAACATGGCAATGGCCTCATTGCAACAAGGGAAATGGAACGCATGGATATCAGTCATCCATGGAAAGGTCATCACCAGCATCATCCTCACCTCCGCCACCCCGACAACTGGACCCCGACTGACTGTAACTCGGGTTCCAAGTGTACCAAGATGGGTGAGCATCTGTTTCTGCAATTTTATGCAGTCTGCAGTAGTCATCGTACATGGGGTACATAGCTAGGTGTTGATCATTGGCCAATGTATCAACACACTGGCTAAGGCTATGGAGAACAGCAGAGTTGGCATCAACCCGCTGACCGATGCTCTGGATGGTGGTAGAGTTGGCAGTGATACCAGAATCCATCCGCTGGAGCATGCTCATCATCTCCTGAAAATCAAAAGAAGGAGGAGCAGCAGCAGAATATGGGGGAGGGGGAGCAGCAGAAGTAGAGGCAATATCATCAGAATGAGGGGGGCGGCGGTGAAAGGTGCGCTGGGGTATCTAAGGCACGGGGGTGGGAAAGTCAGAACCAGTAATGGGAAGGTGGTAATGGGGCTGCCCAGGTCAGATTTTGGCTAAGGGACTAGGCAGCTCAATAGAGCGCATTCCGTTGATGCGCCACTGGTATTTATCCCCAGCCCTCTCTACCCAACGGAGACGATCTAGGAAAGCATAATCCATGAGGGTAGGTCCTATGGCTGGCTGGTAGCGAGAGTCGTCAAAACCGGGGATTTTCCTAGCAAAAAGAGTGACCAACCCCCCATTCACAATGGCGCGATAGGTCAAGGTACCGTCCGCTCGCCTCTTGGGATATGTGGTAGCTATACGCTCCATCTGGAGCGCAACATGGTGAGGGATGTTGTATTGAAATTGGTGGCGCGTCCCTCTAAGCATGTAGCTCCCTATTAAGTACAGTTCATCCCCCCTGATTAATTGTCCTTCCACCCTCCCAAATAGTGTCTGAGACATAAATCGGACCCAAATTTTAAAGATGGGTTGGTGGATGTATTTGCCCTTGCAATGTTGTAGGGTGAAGTCATTTCCATCACCGGTGATGGCAAAATAGGTGTCATGATGGTGGTAGTTAGGGGGGTGCCCAATCTCCCCACGACATTGGACTCGAAGAATTCGTGCAAATTCCGGTAGGGATAGGTGGAAATCCTGATTTAGCAGTCTAAAGGATACATATGAGACGGGTCCAGTTCGGGGTTTGGTAACCTCAAGACTACTATAAAATTCATAGACAAGTACAGGATATGTATTAACATGCACGGAAAAGAATGATTCCATCCCTATTATTTTCATGAAATCCTTGAATTCAGAGGCAATACCCAATTTACTCAAAAATTCAATATCAAGAAAGTGGGTAGGACTCATCTCGCGCCCTTTTAGGCGCTGAAACCTGTCACGCTGCTCTGCCGACGAAAAGATGACGTCCGGAAAAGTCTCGTCTCGAGGGACCGGTGGTGGTGGTGGTTGAGACCCGGTGCCGGATCCGTGACGCCTCCTCGAAGTCATGTTGCTTGGAAAATGTAGGGGGTTTCACACTCACTCTAATGGGGGATGATGGAAGGGAGCTTTTCTCTCACTTTAATGGTGGAAGGAAGGAGGAAGAGGATGGATGTGAGAGGTGGAGTGAAAGAAAAATGAAGAGGATGGAGTGGGTAATTGGTAGGGGAAGATGAGAGGAGTGATTTTGTGAAGATAGAAGTAGCTTGGATGGAGGTCTTTAATGGTGGAGGGAGAAAAGTGAGTGGGAAATCCCGATTTAATGAGACCGCGGCAGACGGCCCGATCGGGCGAGTGGAGCCCGATGTCATCGGGCGATTTTCTTCGTTCAGGATGCAGAATTCTGGTCACGGGCCCGATCGGGCGAGGTCGCCCGATGGAATCGGGCGATAGACTTCGTCGTTTCCAGGAACTGGCGGAATGCTGCCCGATCGGGCGGAAATGCCCGATTGAATCGGGCACTGTTGCTTTTCGTTGACGGAAGAATGCCCGATCGGGCGGAATGGCCCGATCCAATCGGGCGGAATGGCCCGATCCAATCGGGCGCTTCTGTTTTTACTCTTGTCCTATTTTCTTCGTGGGCCCGATCGAGCGGCAGTGCCCGATCTAATCGGGCGGATGCCCAAACAGCCGTTTTCTCATAATTTTGCGATCTTTTCAATGGGAAAACGGACCAAGCTAGTATGCGAAAAATTCCTGCACACATATAGCCTCAAGATGGTGATTAGTACCCTCGCACTCTCTTACCAAAACTACAAAACTAGAAAAACTAAAAACAAATAAGAAGAAAAGGAAAGGGGAAGTCGGGTTGCCTCCCGAGTAGCACTGGTTTATAAGGGTCCCGCACGACCATAATGCCGCATCCCTCAAACAGAAGGGGAAGGGGGTTGGAGGTATAATTCCTCCACAGATCCAACAAGAGCTCCTGTATGATACAACTTTAAGCGTTGGCCATTAACTTTGAATTTTTCACCTGTTGCATTCATCACCTCAATAGAACCAAACTTGTTAACATTAGTGACAGAAGATGGACCAGACCACCTAGACTTCAACTTACCAGGGAAAAGTTTTAACCTAGAGTTGTACAATAAGACCTTGTCACCAATTGAGAACTCTCTACTCAAAATTTTCTTATCATGCCATCTCTTAGTGGGCTCCTTGTAGAGACGCGAACTATCATAAGCATTCAGCCGGAGTTCATCAAGTTCATTAATCTGCAAAAGGCGTTTTTCTCCTGCTAACTTAGCATCAAAGTTCAGCTCCTTAACAGCCCAAAAAGCCTTGTACTCTATCTCAACAGGTAAGTGACATGCTTTCCCATAAACTAACCTGTAAGGGGTGGTGCCGATAGGGGTCTTAAAAGCAGTTCTGTAAGCCCATAAGGTGTCATCTAATTTGTCACTCCAATCCTTCCTAGATTTAGCTACCACCTTCTCTAAGATAGTCTTTATCTCACGATTAGACACTTCTACCTGCCCACTTGTTTGAGGGTGATAAGCTAGGCCAGTCCTATGGTAGACACCATACTTCTTAAGTAGAGCCTCGAAAGTGCGTTTGTGAAAATGAGATCCACCATCACTTATGACAACCCTTGGTACCCCAAACCTTGGAAAGATAATCTTTTTAAACATTTTCATAACGACTTTAGAGTCGTTAGTTGGGGATGCAAGGGCTTCTACCCACTTAGACACATAATCAACAGCAACAAGGATAAAATTATTGCCCGATGAAGAGGGAAAGGGGCCCATAAAATCAATACCCCATACATCATATAATTCAACTTCCAAAATGGGGGTTGGGAGCATCTCATGTCTACGGGAAATATTTCCCGTTCGTTGGCATGCATCACAGGACTTAACAAAGGTACTAGCATCATGAAATAAAGTAGGCCAGTAAAAACCAGATTGAAGTACCTTAGCAACGGTTTTGGAGGGCCCAGCATGGCCTCCACATGGCAGGGAGTGGGAGTGCTTCAGAATGTCATGCACCTCCCATCCTGGAATACATCGCCTATAGATGGTGTCAGCGCAAAGCTTGTACAGTAGAGGGTCGTCCCAAAAATACTTTTTAGCCTCATGGAGGAATTTCTTCCTCTGCTGGTAACTCACACAGAAGTTGGCGAAATCGGCATACCACGGGGTGACAGAAGTGACTGCCAGGAGCTTATCATCAGGAAATGAGTCATCAATGGGTAGACCTTCTTCCATATCTTCATACTGCAATCTGGACAGGTGATCAGCCACTACATTTTCTGCTCCCTTTTTATCTCTGATCTCTAAATCGAATTCTTGGAGCAGCAAAATCCACCGAATGAGTCTAGGCTTGGCCTCCTTTTTGGCTAGGAGGTACTTCAATGCAGCATGGTCGGTATAAACAATGACCTTAGACCCCAACAGATAAGTCCTGAACTTGTCCAATGCATAGACCACAGCTAGAAGCTCTTTCTCAGTGGTGGCATAGTTAACTTGAGCTTCATCTAGTGTCTTACTAGCGTAGTATATCGCATGGAGGATGTTGTCCTTCTTCTGACCAAGCACAGCTCCCACAGCATAGTCGCTAGCATCACACATAATCTCGAATGGAAGGATCCAATCCGGAGATCGAATGATAGGAGCAGTAATCAAAGCTTGCTTGATCCTGTTGAAAGATACAAGACAGTTATCAGTAAACAGGAACGGGGCATCCTTGAGGAGCAATTGAGTAAGTGGTTTAGCAATTTTAGAGAAATCCTTGATGAAGCGGCGATAAAACCCCGCATGACCAAGAAAGCCTCGCACCCCTTTTACATTCACAGGAGGGGGCAATTACTCAATCACTTGAATTTTTGCTTTATCCACCTGGATGCCACGTTCAGAGATAATATGACCAAGTACCACTCCTTTAGTAACCATGAAGTGGCACTTCTCCCAGTTCAGTACAAGATTGACATCTTCACACCTTTTCAAAACTTTAGCCAGATTTATCAAACATGCATCAAAATCAATTCCATACACGCTAAAGTCATCCATAAACACTTCCATAATGGACTCAATGAACTCAGAAAAAATGGCCATCATACAACGTTGGAAGGTGGCGGGGGCATTACATAATCCAAATGGCATCCTTCGATAGGCAAAGGTACCATAAGGGAAGGTAAATGTGGTATTCTCCTGGTCATCTGGGTGGATAGGGATTTGGAAGAAACCTGAATACCCATCTAGATAACAGAAATAAGAGTGACAAGCTAGCCTTTCCAACATTTGGTCAATGAAGGGGAGGGGAAAGTGATCCTTCTTGGTGGAAACATTTAATTTCCTATAGTCAATGCACATACGCCAACCAGTTACTACTCTTGTAGCAATTAATTCGTTTTTTTCATTTTTAACAACAGTAGTACCTCCCTTTTTAGGAACCACTTGAACTGGACTCACCCACTTGGAGTCAGCAATGGGGTAGATGATTCCAGCATCAAGCAATTTCATAACCTCTTTCTTAACCACTTCCTGCATATTGGGGTTCAAACGACGTTGGCCTTGTATACTAGGACGATGATCATCCTCTAAGTGAATTCTATGCATGCAGAAGTCAGGGCTTATGCCTTTCAAATCATCAATATTATATCCAATGGCTTGTTTATGTTTTTTCAAAATAGACAAAAGTTGAGACATTTGACCATCATTCAGTGAAGCACTAACAATCACAGAATAATTTCCAGATTCATCCAGAAAAGCATATCGCAGAGAAGGGGGAAGGGGTTTCAGTTCGGGTTTCTTTACCTCTACCGGTTGAGTATCATATACTAACCGCTCCTTGTCATGAGTGGTAATACCGTCAAGCTATTAACATGTAAGAACCGCTTCCCAGTCATCCACTGCAGCACTCAAGGGATTACCATCACCTGTAGAAGATGCAAAACAAAACAAAGCCTCCAGAGGATCCCGCAGAAGGGATTGAGGCATGTCATCATTAACTAGCACATCAATGACATCAATTCTATAACAGGCTTCCTCTAGCATGGGATTTTATAAGGCATTGGTCAAACTAAAGGTCACCTTGTCATCTCCCACAGTCAAAGTTAATTTCCCATTCTTAACATCTATGACAGCTCTAGCAGTATGAAGGAATGGTCTCCCTAAAATAATTGGGATCTGAGTATCCTCTTCCATGTCAAGCACAACAAAATCCACAGGAATAAAAAATTTACCTACTCTCACAGGGACGTCCTCTAGGATACCTAGGGGGGTATTTGACAGAATGGTCAGCCATTTGAAGAGTAATATTGGTACATTTTAAATCTCCCATGTCAAGCTTTTTGCAAACAGTAAGGGGCATGACACTAACACTAGCACCCAAATCACATAAAGCCTTATCGATAAAAATGGTGCCAATGTTACAAGGGATAGAGAAACTCCCCGGGTCTTTCAATTTAGGTGGGGACTGGTTTTGCAAAAGAGCACTACATTCTTCAGTGAAAGCTACAGTCTCAATTTCATTAAAGGCTCTTTTCCTAGTCAGAATTTCCTTCAAAAATTTAGCATATGCAGGAACTTGAGTAATAAGTTCAGTAAAAGGGACAGTTACCTGCAGATGCTTCACTATCTCCAAAAACTTACTGAGCTGATGATCAAGCTTAGTCTTCAATAGTCTATTGGGGAACGGTACCTTAATCACAGGTGTGGTAGATGGAACTTTTTCAGCTACTATCTGCTTCTCTACATTACTGGCCTCCTTAGGAGCTGTGGAATTGTCAGTGACAGCTTCATCCTTGTCGGACCCAACTGGATCATCTTTAGGCATCTCTGGACCATCATACCGCGTTCCACTCCTAAGAGTGATGGCATTGGCAGTATCTCTTGGTTGCATGGGTTGTGAAGGTAATGACCCAGGTGGTCTACTAGCAGAAGAACTAGCCAACTGAGCTAGTTGAGTCTCCAACATCTTGTTATGCGTACCCAAGTTTTCCAACTGAGCCTTTGTGTCGGCTTGAAAGGCATTAAAACCTTTCTGCATCTGAAACATCATATTCTTCAGCTCTGTCATGGTTGGATCAATAGGAGGAGTAGGTGGTTGTGGAGCCTGATTTCTCTGAAAACCAGGAGGAGCTTGTTGTTGAGGTTGATATTGTTGAATCGGATTTTGTGGGACATATGGTTGTTGAGGTTGAGGATTCAACACATTATTGCTCCGATATGAGAGGTTGGGGTGATTTCTGTACCCGGGGTTGTAAGTGTTAGAATATGGATTGAAATGGCCCCTAGGTTGTGACTGAAAAGCATTAACCACCTCACAGTTACTCCCGACATTAGAAGATAGGAGCGCAGGACACTCTTGAGAGTTGTGCCCAGGTATCCCACAAGCATCACAAATGAGAGCAGTATAATTAGAAGCACTAGTCATCGCATTAACACTCATATAGGAGGAGTCATTACCTAGCTTCAAAGAATCAATCTTCTGGTTTAGAGCAGCTAGTTGCCCGGACAGTAAAGAAATGGCCTCGACATCATGTTTCCCTCCCTTCTTCTTGGAGGAACGAATGGTAGATGCTTGATTAGAAGCGAGTTTCTCCAGAAGTTCATACCCTTCATCAATGGCTTTATCCATGAAAAACCCACCGGAAGCTCCATCAATTACCCTCCTTGTATCTGCATCAACTCTAGTGTAAAAAATCTGACACAAATACCACTGGTCTAAACCATGATGAGGACAAAGGCGTTGCAGATCCTTGAACCTCTCCCAAGCTTCATATAATGACTCTCCAGGGTCTTGGGTGAAAGTTACTATGGCATGACGCATATCTGCAGTCTCTTGGTAAGGATACCACTTGATGAGGAAGATTTTGGATAGTTCTGCCCAGGTGGTGATGGTGGAAGGCAGCTTATTATACCAAAATAGAGCTTTGTCTCGCAGAGAGAAACCAAATAGGATGAGTTTCATCTCATCAGCAGTAACACCAGCTTGTTTCTGAGTGGCACAGCATTGTAAAAACCGCTGCAGGTGCTGATTTGGGTCTTCAGATGGTAACCCAGTAAACTGATTATTCTGAACCATATTCAGAACATGAGACTTGATTTCGAAGTTTGTAGCAGCAATGGTAGGCATCCGGACCCCAGTGGGTACATTATCAGGAGAAGGTTGTGCATAATCTCTGAAGGTTGATTTAGCTTCGTCACCCATTATAGCAGTAATAGGTGAGATGGAAAATTCTTGTTGTGGTGAAGATGGTGGAGCAGGTGTCTTTTGGGATGGTGTCCCTGCAGACAACTTCGCTTGCTTAGTTTTCTTTCTGAGTCTACGAGCGGTCTTTTCAATCTCCGGATCAAATGGAATGAGATTTGGGGATTTCAATTTCCTGCTCATACACCAAAAACACTAAAACAAACGTGAGATGTTCCAAAGAACAGGTGTTCTTCAGAGTAGAGGTTAGTGTAATACTATAATTTAGACAAAATAAAAATAAACCGTCTCCCCGGCAACGGCGCCAAAATTTGACAGGCTAAAGTCGTATCACCTTATCAAAAATAACCTAAGGTCCACTAACAAGTAGTCAGGGAAGTCAGGATCGAATCCACAGAGAGAAAGTTATACTTATTGTATCCGAATTCTAATATTATACTAACTAAATCAGTTGAAAATGGGTGTGTGACTAAACTAATAGGCAAATGACAGAACTAACTATGAAGGTAAGAATCAATTAATAAAGAACTAGGACTATGGATCACTACGCATACAATTCGGGAAATCAGAGACGAATAATAATCACCCAATAAGTCAATTTATCTAGGGCACATGTAATTTCTCTCGAACATTACCTCCCTCAAAGATCACCTAGCCGCTCTCGCATGGTCAAGGATCACTATGCCTAATGATTGAAAGCCTATACGAAATCTCTCCTCTCGAAGCAGATTCAATATTGCGATAATAGAAATACAAATCAGGCCTAATTCATAAATCTAGCATGAACGATTCAATCACATGAAACAATTGAAATAAAGGGTAATTATACTAATCTATCAATCCCTCATTGCATACATAGATCCCCACAATCCTAGAAATAAAACTACTCACTCATGCTTGAGAAAACAATAACAAATTCCATGTAAAAATTCATACTTTGAACTATTGCAAATAACTAAGAAATTAATCTAATCAATAATGAAGAAAACAATAAAGAAGATTACCAAACTGAAGAACTATATTGAACTTGCGAATAATCCAAAGGTTTGATCTTGAATCCACAATGAAAAGTAGTAAAACTAGGGTTCTTGAGAGAAACTATGAGAAATTAAGGACTAAAACAAAGATGAATAGTAATATTCTGATTTTGCTATTTATACTAATCCTAAAACAACTAGGAAAAGTCTTAGAGAAATAGCCCGAAAATCAATTAAAAAACGCGTGTCTGGTCAGTCGCCGATCGGGCCAAGTCTGCCCGATCAAATCGGGCTCGAAGCAGCAGCAGAGCTCCAAAACTAGACCTCGCCCGATTCAATCGGGCCGACACGCCCGATGCAATCGGGCTGCCCAGCAGTTGTAAGCATTGCGCCCAAACCATTGCTCAATCACGCCCGACGGAATCGGGCCGAACCGCCCGATCGGGCGACTCAACGAACTAACGAACGGGCGATAGCGCCCGATCGGGCCCGCAACAACAACTGGTTATCTCTTGCCAGCGCCCGATCGGACGTATTCTGCCCGATCTGATCGGGCTCAGATCCGGTTCTTCCTTCTTGGCTCTAAACGCCAAGTCTTCAATTCTTTTTTGCTCAAGGATCCCGGAAAGTATCCTCGGGACTTTGAAACTCCGCATAGAACCTCTCTAGTCCAGTGTAATGGTCAAATAATAGTAGAAAATAGGGAGATAACTCCCTAAAACATGAAATCTGACACAGAACAGAAAACCACAACTAGATGGAGAAAGTTAGCGTGAAATGGCTCCTAAGAGCACCATTCATACACATTTTAGCTCAAATATAAGGGGAAAAACTCTATATAAAACCATAACATCAAGGGGACATGTATGTGTCCCGTAATGTGAGTGCTAGTGATGGATAGGAAAAGACTTGACCTATAAAGAGTGACCTCTAGTATTCTAGACTTAAAGGTGATATCGTGTGTGCATACGTGTGTGTGCATACGTGTGTGTGTGTATGTGTGACTCGATGATTGACGCTAGAATCCTATGGCTAAGGACGAAGGATGCAATGTTTTGACACAATGTTTGGAGGATGCAGATATGTAACGCAAATGCAGAGATGCGACGACACTAATGCAAATATATGATTTTGATGCAGATGATATGATATGATGTTTTGATCGTTCCATTAGAAGCTCAAACTTTCGTTTAGAAAACTGTTTTTAAAAGAGGAGGAATGGGAAGCCCCCAAGGATGATCCACGTAGGTTATGTTTGATTCGAAGTGTGTTGCAATTGTTACGGGTCTAAGTGAGCCCATAAAACAGTTAGGATCTCGTATGGGTCTGGAGCCCACAATATTTTGTATTGACTCGTAATGAAGTCCTTATCAAGGTACACATGGAGCCTATGAAGGATGCTTTGTTGGATTTGAATACACTGTAGTCCTCGTAATGCTTGAATTGTATGCGCTTCGAGTTTCGTATGTCAAGGCCTAAGTGAGCCCATACAATCAGTTCAATCTTGTATTAGTGTGGGTTTTAAAACCCAAGATTTCATGTATAGACTCGTAATGAAGTCCTTATTACAATAGGTCTGGACTTGGAGCCTGTGATTTTCTGGATGGACCAGTGATAAAGCCCCTAGTAAGACGGATTTGATTTCAGCTTGATTGCTTGATTTTGAAGATATCTCGTTACGCTTAGTGGAAGTTTTGACCGAAGATTCCATATAGGGTTCCTAAGGTGAAGACAAAAAAGGCCAAGATAAATGAACACTCAAAAGATGAGGCACGGTCATAGCACTGAGTGTTGAAAGGTTATGCTAAGGTTGGCTTAGAAGCGATAATGTGGCTTAGAAAAAGGAAGGGATAAGAATTAGAAGAAGGCGGAGTCATAATGACTTGACTCACGCAATAAGGTAGGCTTATGATGCAGGTTCAAATCCCAGTCTAGTTCTAAGGGTAGGGGATGAGCATTGAAAATTCATGATTTGGGAGATCGCGCTTTTCTCATGGGCCTTGGCGAACCTTTAAAATATATGTTTTGAATTAAAATGGTCGGGCCTCAAAAGAGGTTGCCTACGTATCCTTGATGGAATCAGGCCAGTCGTAGCTCTTAACGTTTTAATTGGTGGCCTAGCATTTTGCTTTGGAGCCATTTGCAATGAATTAAGCATTGAATTAATCATTGATTTGGAAGAGGTCTTTGGCAAGGGTGGATAGTGATGTTGGTTTGGTTTGATTTAAAGCGGTCGGACCTCAGGGTGAGGTTTCCTACGTATCTTTAGCAGAATCAGACCATTCGTAGTTCAGGCTAGTGAATGAGAAGATGCCATGACTTTTGCCTAAGTCGTCCTTATGGGTTTTCGACCTAGCGGGCTTTGGTTTGTCTTTTATGGCTTATTGGAATGCGACATGGATGGTTATGGATTGCTTGAGGGAAGGTTTGTCAGATATATGATTTGGCTTGTAAAGATTTCTGGTTAAAGTTTTGGTTGAAGGTTAAAGGTTTTGAAATAAATACCTTTGACAAAGGTATTGATGGGCTTGTTTGCAACACTTCCTTTTTTTTCATATATATTTTGCACTTTTTGCATGATTTTTTTTTATTTTTTTTGCTTTTGCTTTGATTTTCGTTTTGTTGCTCTCTTTTTTTTTACTTGCCCTTTACATCAAGTGTACCTCCACTAAGGTAGGTTAAAGGGGAATGGATGTTATGCATTTAGGTTGAAATGGATGAGTAGTTGTAGGGAAGGGGAGGAATGCCTCTTTTATATATGTCAGTTGTTCATTGCCTTTATTAGAATAGTCGTGAGAATGAGAAATTCATTTCCTTTAAGGCGACAATCGTGATTTTCAGTGATGCTCATTAGTGCAGGGTTAGAAAAGAAATACTCATTTATTGATTGAAAATTATGAGTACATGCAATAAGAGGGGAAATCCTATATTAGACTGGGAAAAATAAGAGAAATGAAACAGAAAATGAAATCCTAAGTCTAGACTCCCACGTCGCATGACAAGACAGCTTTGTTGCTTCAATCTTCATGAGGTCTCTTTCTAAACAAAAAGAGAAGTGTATTTTTTTTTTCGCGTTGATTGGACCTAAGCGAGTCCAAGTGCTTTGATGAATATATGCTATTGGGACTGGGGCTGCGTCTTTGTAGTCTGGGTCGGATAGCAATCCTTTGTACCCATGTCAACGAAACCTATCCTATCTGGGACCTCGTTCGAGAGAATCGGAAGTCTTCCCTTTTCTATCATATCGTGAATGAGGTGCTTTAACTAATAGCAATCGTCAGTTCTATGTCCGTTTGCTCTATGATACTTGCAATAGGTATTTTTGTCCCAGTTGGGCCCTTTTCTGTCTTCCTTAGGATCTGGAGTGGGTCCTATAGGGTAGAGCAATTTTCTGAAATGAAGATACTCGAATAAAGCACTGTAGCTCATGTGTAAGGATATGAACTCCCCCTTAGGCTTTCTTTTAGGCATGGTAAGAGTTGGTGCAGGTATGGAATGTATCTCGTTAGGTGAATCATTAATGATGCTTTTGCCTCCTCTAGAGCGAGACGAGCTTTCAGGGATTGATTTGATGGAAGGGTTTATCAGCGGACTGCGTTGTGTAATGTCATGTAGTTCATTGATCCTTCGTCGGTCAGTTGTAATTGCGGTAAAACTAGCTGGTGCCTTGTACTGTGCTTCTAGTCTGGCGACACGTGCTACAAGGTCCACGATTGTCCCCTTTAACTCATCAACTTGTTCTTGAGGTGTGCTTGACATATTGTATTTTTCCTACAATGGATCATCCAGCAGGAGATTAGACATGGAGTGATGATGGAGAGAGAGAAATGACATGAAAGAATGTGTGTTTGTTTTAAAAGAGTTGAGCTTCTAGGAACGAATCTCAATATCCTAAATGCATGATGTTTTTTTTTTTTTTTTGGATGCACCTAGACCTAATGCATGTATGAATGACTTTTTTGGATGCACCTAGACCTAATGCATGTATGCATGACTCAATCTATGCGTTCGAACCTGTAAAGGCTGCCTACATATCCCAAAAGAGGGAATCAGATCGCTTGCAGTTCAGGACTACTAAATGCGGAATGCATGAAATGAAATGGAGAGTATAGATGCAATGAGACTCCTAAATGTCTAATAACTCTAGTAATGCATGAAGTGTATGAATGATGGACCATGCAATGCAAGAGGATTCTAGTATGAATGCAGTTCTAATGAATATGAAATTATAATGACTTCAGAATCCTAGACTTGATAGATTTCTAGTGACGTTAGAATTCTAGATTCGACAGACTTTCAAGGATGCTAGACTCCTAATGTGAATGAAACTCTAGTGGACCTAGACTCCTAAAATGAATGGAACTCTAGTGGACCTAGACTCCTAAAATGGATGGAATTCTAATGGACTTAGACTCCTAAAATGGATGAAATTATAATGGATTTAGACTCCTATCATGCATGAACTTTCTATGGATTATAGAGTTCTAAGATGGCAAGAATTCTAACGACCCCAGACTACTTAGATGGGTGAACCTAGACAGGATTAAGACTCCTAACATGGATAGAGTTAGACGAGGTTAAGAACTCTAAATGGAGTGAAACTGGATGAATCTAGACATTGGGTCAGATGCACTTCTAGTGCAGTTAGGATTCCTAGGTGGATGAGACTTTTACAACAAGATGGACACTAAAAGGAATCCTAAATGATGTTCACATTAAAAGATGGATAATATAATGAAAGGATGAATTTTTAAAAGAGATATGGGATAGAAAAAAAGATGGATATATTTTTTTGAAAAGAGGTGGAGATTTTTTTTAAAAACATGTGGAGATAGAATTTTTGGAAGTAGATAGGAGATTGAAGATGGGATGAAATTTTGAAAAAGATAGGAGAATAATTTTTGAAGAAGATAGGTGATATATGTATCTTTTAAAAATATGAGATAATTTTTCGAAAAAGGATAGGAGATAAGAGATTGAAAATATTTTTTTTTTTGAGATGATTTTTTTTCAAAATAATATGAGATAAAGTTTTCGAAATAGATTAAGATATTAAAAAAAAGATGGATATTTTTTTTAGATGAGAAAAGATTAAGGGAAAGAAAGAAAAGAAAAGAGAAATCCTAATCATCCAAGGAAAGGGGAAGGCGTGCATCAAGGGACACTAGCAGGTAAGGATAAGAAAGGATGCGCAGAACACGGGAAATATGCGCTAGACGCTGAAGAAAAGCGTGCGACGCTTGAGAGTTGCGTCAAGTGCAATCAGACTGCGTCAAGCGCATTCTATGAGCGCGGCGCGCAATCACTATTCCTTCTTCGTTTCTCATCGCGTTAGTTCGTTCGACTATTTGACTCGAGACATTGCATAACACAAGCAATTAAAACCACGCACATGTAGAGATGCACAAGTAGGATAATAATATGCAAAGTTCCAACCTATAGTCAAGTTCTATGTTCAACTATGGTCAGTTTTAGGTTAAGGCTGAGAAGGGTCCATGACTAAGAGATTGATCCCACGCTTCGTACCCCTGCTTAAAGAGGTGGCCACGTGTAAGACGCACTCTAGTCTCAAGTCAGGAACAAGAGAACAATGCCATGGTTGGGTAGGTTTGCTTATGACTAAGATCCAACACTATCGCTCAGGAAGCTTTTTGGAAGGACAAAGCGCAAATCCCCCGGGGGTGACCTCACACATAGAACATGTGCTAATGAGGCAAGGTAGATTGTCCTTATGGTGGCTGAACATTAGCCATGCATATGCAAAACTGTATATTATTCTAAGGCATAAAAATAAGAATGAATCGTATTTTTCAAATTTCACCCACTCATTTATAAAAAATTTTTTTTTTTTAAATCCTCCCCAGTGAAGTCGCCAAATTGTAGACGTAGGATTTTTGAATTCATTTAATGACTACACGCGGTGTGAGCGCGTTTATTTGACTACCCCATTGTTAAGGTTTTATTAAAAATATGTTTTTGAAGTCGCCAACAATTCTTTAAAGTAAAAATCATAAACCTAATTGGATATTGAAACGGTAGGGACATCTTAGGGACTTATCCAATGTAGATTTCCCCGTCATGACTCCATAGATGGTCAAGAACCAAAAAAAAGTGAGTTCGGGGGTGAGGGTACAATATAGTCAGGAACTATATTGCCCATTGCTGGCCTCTACTATATAACGATTCACAACAGATTTTATGCAAAAGAATAATCATATAACGTTTTAAAGCACCCTAAAATAATTAATCTAGATTAGTTCAGGAAACACATCAAAAGACTAATTATTTAGTGATCAGTTATTAGACAATCAATATTAATGGGTTCCTAACAGGTTGTCCATGTTATCTGAATTAGTTAAAACATTTATTTAGATATTGATTAACAATAAATACAAGGTGATAAATATTGCAATCAGGTATAAAAAATAATATGTTCATAAAAATAAATAAAAATATGAAAATAAAGTACTGCAGGGAGTTAGTATAATATGTACAATACTTACAGTCGCGGGAATATGTTAACAATCTACATCATGAATAGAATGTTAGTAACTTCAATAAAGTAATAAAAATAAATAAAGAAAATAAAATAAAGGTGGTTAATTTAGTTGACCCTCAGAAATTATACCACCGTCCGGAGTCGTTGATTTGTACGAATCTTGGAAAATTGAATTATTGAACGAGTCTTGAAAACAGTTAGTGTGGATTGGAAAGTTGCGTCGAATAAAAAGGATTACATCTTGCGGCGTGTGGCACTAGGCGTGGAAGATGTATAGTGCAGGGATTATTTTAGTGTAGATGTTTGATGATTTGTGATTCAAGATCAAGAAGATGATGGTGAAGACTTGATGATGTTGCGTTGTAGGAGTAATAAGGTTGACTGGTGATTGGTGTTGAATGTTAGGGGTAGTATTAGGAGGGATATAGTATGATGAATGATGATGGGTGATATGTCGCTGGAGGACAGTTTGATGAATTGAGTGTCGAGCTGATTTTTGTGAGGCGAGATGAGTATATGGGTCGAGGGAATTGGGTTGTGAGATGCTGCCGAGTAAATTAGTTCTGCAGTGGGAGTTATCAGGTGAGGATGCCGTGTAAAATTAGTTGTTGTTATATATGGTGAGGAGATGTGAATTGTTAGGAGGATATATATAGGTTTAGGTAGTTGGGTTGCAATAGGTTTTCGATTTACAACTAGGTTTCTAAAAAGATTTTTATCATAAAAGATTTTTTTAAAAAAGAGTTAGTAAGAGATATTTAAAATCACTTTGGAAAAGATTATTTTTATTGAAAAAGATTTTAGAAAATAGTAAGACAAAAGATATTTAAAAACACTTTGGAAAAATATTATTTTTATAAAAGATATTTTTATTAATAAAACTAATCAATATAATTAATTAATTCTATTAATTAAATTGGGCTTAGAAAAGGAATTTTATAAATTGGGCTTTCATAAAAACTATTTTTAAAAGGTTTTCAGAAATGAGTTAATAAAAAGGGTTAGAAAATGGTTTTGGGCTTAAAGCATTTTATTTTAGACTCGTTCTTTATTCTTTCCTCGATCCAGACCAATTGGAGCAGGATATTGGTTATCATAGGGTACTAAATGGGGAGACCCGATTATGTGTCTACAATAAGTGAGTTCTTTATCTTGTTTCAAAATTTCATAACCTTTTCGTGACCACTCAAATTATGGTGAATTTTATACTCAAACTAGTCAAAACAGGACATTTATTGAAGTTGTTCTTTGAGATCCAACTTATTGAACTTATTTTAAAGTGAATTTTGGTATGAATATTCTAGACACTTAAATTGGATACTTTTAAGACCCTTTTTTATTTATTTTCTTAACTGAAAAAAAATCAGTTTTCTGGAATTAAGTGATTTACATGAACGGTTTTGTAAAAATGATGTAAAATTGCATAAAATTCATATGAATATGATTTTTATATTTTTGAAAAGCTACTGATGTTTTCTTCAAACTTGATGTGTTTAGTTTTATCTAAATGATTTTATTTTAAACTTTATTGATAAAACAAGCTTAGGTGGTACTGGACAAAATCAGTTTTGCACAAGTTGTATGATTTTTAATTATTTACACGAAATTCGTTTTTTAGAAATTCCAAAGCCCAGTTGCTGGAAACATCTTGCACTTCATAGGAAAAAAATTAAGTCCTACAAACTATTCTGTTAATACAGACGAAAAATAAAATGTAGTATGAAATTAAAACTGATTATAATTACAGCATCACATTTTCTTTTTTTATGGAGATGTTTATGCACAACTTGTCTTGAATTTTTTTTATGAAAACATTTTTTGGTGATAAACAACAACTTGAGTAAGCAAAATCACATAATCACATTGTTTCCTAAGAGTCACCCCATTAGAGGTGACTATTCTAGGTGGGGTGATTTAAGGTTGAGAACCTATTAGGACTTCCACATACCCAAATCACTCCAAAGATTAAAAAACTGATAAGAAGAAAACAAGGAAGAAGTTAGTAGATGATTAAGAAGATAATAAAAAATAAACAAGAGTTTCCACTTTACCTTGCTAGCTCAATGATGCACTTCCTTTTTGCAAATTTTTCTACCTTTTTTTTGTGATTATCTTAATTTCTAAGTGAGTTTCTAAATCCACTTAATTACTAACTTAAACTCTTTTTTGTGTTTTTTTCTTCTTTTGATGAACTTCTTTACTTACTAATTATCTTACTAACTTTTACTTTATTTTCTTAAGTGTGATTTCTTTAGAGGAATGAAGTAGAGAAGATGAGAGAAGTAGTGAAATTAAGTTGAATTCCCTTCAACTTCTTTACTTACTAATTAAGACTTTTGCTTAGATGGAAAGATTAAGGAGGAGGAGAGTAGTAGAGAGAGAAGTTGTGAAGTTGAGTTGTGTTGTTTCTCAACTTGGTTTTGAAGTGGAAAAAAGAAGGATATTTATAGAGAAATGAAGGAGGTGAACTAGGGTTTAAAAGAGGTAGAAAATCATATTTTTCACCCAAAAAAATCTGATTTTCTTCATCCTTAATTACCCTAATAACATCACTCTAATGACCTCACCCTAATGACATCATCAAATCTCTTTGGAAACACAAATATTCTTATTCTTTTTTGATTTTTTCATAAATGAAGCAAGATCATATTTTCAGAAAATATTCTTCCCTAAACATCCTATTACGTAAAAAAAATGCATCGAAAAACGTGCAAAACAAACTGATTAGGATGCTGCGCCTAGCGCAGGAATCTGCGCTAGGCACAGCGCCTTGCGCTAGGCGCAAGGCCCTGCGTCTGGCGCAGGGCACGCTTGTGCGCTAGGCGCACAATCATGCGTCTAGCGCATGATTGTGTGCTTGGCGCACACTCGATTCTTTCGGAAAAAATCCGGATTCCCTCCCTCTTGCACATGGGATTTGATTCTTATTCTCACATCTTTTCATGATTCTTATTCTCTAACTAATGGATAAAGGATGTGATTAATGGATAAAGAATATATTCTTAAAGGGGGTTACTCTTTGGCTGACATTGAGAATTTTGCTATTACCTGGTGGTTTATATGGTATAGTAGAAATGGTATTATTTTCCGACAGGATTCCTGTTCTCCTTCTAAAGTGAGTATGATGATCAGAGCTTATGTAGATAAGGTTAGAAGATTTGGAGCTTCAGTTGAGGATTGTGATTCTCATTTCCATTTTAACCAGCCAAATAATTTGAGTTTAAATTCTGTCAAGCCTAAGGTTAGAGATCAAGTGGTTTAGAATCCTCCTGCGCCTGGGTATTATAAAATTAATTTTGATGGTTCTAAGCTCTCTAATGGTCAAGCCTCTTTTGGTTTTATTATAAGGGATGACTAAGGCAATATTATGCTGTGTGGCGCTGGGGCTCTGGATAGTTCGGTGTCTATTCTGGTTGCGGAAGCTAGAGGTTTGAGGGAAGGTATTAGAGGGGCTATTTCTTTGGGGTTGAAAATTATAGTGATAGAGGGGGATAACTTGGCGGTTATTCAGTCCATTAAAAATATTTGGAAAATTATAGTGATAGAGGGGGACTATTAATGCTATTATTTTAGATGCAGGTGAAGATTTAAAGGTGTTTGAAGACGTTCAAATTCGGCACGTGTTTCGGGAGGCTAATGCTGCTGCGGATTGGCTGGCTCACAGGGGTCATACTATGACGAATCTTACCTACTGGTTTGAAGTTTCTGATTTCCCTTTCTCTGTAATCATCCGCAAGGATGCTTTAGGGTGGCCCACTCTGTGGAAACCTCCCTAGTTGTTTATTTCCTTTGTAAAAAAAAAAAATCCAATGAACAATGACTTGACCATCAAGAAAACCGATTAATGCCGATTTTGGGATACGACTAAAATCCCGACGCCTAATCGCGACTCGTTTTTTGTTTTTCCGAAAGACTAACATAAGACAATTAACGAAAATTCGTCAAATTAGTGAAAACGAGCATGATTATACTACGAATCGTTTTATTAACACGCTGATTGTAGCTATTGACTACGACTCACGGAAAATTATGTTTCTAAGCCGAAACTGCACGACTAATACGCAAAAATAGAAAACCATACAACGGAATGAAACTCGCGCTCCGGAGCGAAACACGCATTAGACGGGGCGCGCGCTCCACGATGCATGATGGTTTTCGTTATTTTTATTTCTTTTCAAAATCTTTATTTACCCAAAAAAGGTGTGCAAAATTTGGTGTCTACAATCGCCGACGGAGCTCCGGTGGTGGGGGGAAGGTCGTGCCGGCAGTGGAGGTGGTGGTGCACAACGGTGGTGGTGCACAATGATGATGGTGCCGAAAGAGGGAAAGAAGGATTTTTGTTTTTGATGATTTCTTTGTTTTTTTTTCTCCCTTTGGATTGTTGAAATTATGGGTATTTATAGGTGTGTCTTCACACCTCAATACTTAAGGCTTAAGCAAACTTAAGATCTAAGAAAAGGAGAGAAGAGACTTAACCATTAAGGAAGATGAAAACTTAAGGAAGAAGGAAACTTAGGGAAGAAGAAAACTTAATGAAGAAGAAAACTTAGGGAAGAAGAAAACTTAATGAAGAAGAAAACTTAATGAAGAATAAAACTTAATGAAGAAGAAAACTTAAGGAAGAAAGAAGAAAAAGGCGTGGGTTTGGGGGATTTTTGTTTCTTTTCTTTTTTTTGTTATTTTTCTTTTCGGTTTACAAAAATTAATCTTTGACCCGAAGTCCAATAATAAAAATATTAAAACTATAAACTACCTCTGAGAAGGTCATTACGTAACTTAATTAGTAATTAATAAAGTGATACTAACATCCATTCTCAAGCTCATATTGGCGATCATCACCAACACGTATTTTTGTATTCGAAAATTTCCTTTTTATTGATTAATAAAAAAAGGGGTTCAAAATTTGGTGTCTACAGAATGCCCCACATTGGTCGGATTTTGTAGAAAATGATGACCAATGTTTGAAAAGACACAAAATTTTGACAGAATTTTTTTTTTATTTCGGTGTTTTGAGACAACATATTCTCCATAAGAAAATAGTTGACGATATACTTTTGAAACCGTGATTCGCAACTCTATTGTTGTCTTAGTTAGAAAATTCTTATTAATTTTCAAAAATAGCAAATGCAACTTTTCGTTGTCTTAGTAGGAAAATCTCCTTCATAAGAAATGCGACGTTGTTGTCGTCTTCACAGAAAATCTCAATTAATTTCTTGAATTAAAAATGCGACTTTGTTGCCGTCTTAGATAGAAAATCCCATAAATTTTCTAAAATTGAAAATGCGACTTTATTATCGTCTTAGATAGAAAATCTCAATTAATTTTCTTAAATTGAAAATGCGACTTTATCGTCGTCTTTGATAGAAAATCCCGATTAATTTTCTAAAATTTGAAAATACGACTTTATCGTTGTCTTAGATAGAAAATCCCAATTTACTTTCTTAAATTGAAAATGCGACTTTATTGTCGTCTTGGATAGAAAATCCCGATTAATTTTCTAAAATTGAAAATGCGACTTTATTGCCGTCTTGGATAGAAAATCCCGATTAATTTTCTAAAATTGAAAATGCGACTTTATCGTCGTCTTAGATAGAAAATCCCAATTAACTTTCTTAAATTCAAAATGCGACTTTATTGCCGTCTTGGATAGAAAATCCCGATTAATTTTCTAAAATTAAAAATGCGACTTTATCGTCGTCTTTGATAGAAAAAAATTTCAAAGTTGTGACTGTATTGTCGTCGTGGTAGAACATCCCAATTTATTCTCTGAAAAATGTGACCTTATTATTGTCTTGCGTTTCGGGGTCATCCCGTGATAAACATGTTCCGTCGATGCAAAATCTGTACCCCACAGCTGATTCGTCATCAGCTAAAAGATAGGTAACAAATGGTTCTTCATTGTGTGTCCCTCATGCTTTTTCTGTATCATCAAAAGGCAATGATCTATTAAATTGTGAATCCTCTGATGCAAAATAACCCTATAAAGAATACGGATGAGGAGTGGAGTTATTCAAGTCAGGAATCTTATGAGTTGTCTCTCTTAAAGAAAAGAGACAAACTTAGATAAACTTTAGAAATATTGTGACTTTATCGTCATAGAAAATCCCTTTTAACTTCCAAAGTTGTGACTTTATTGTCATTTTGATAGAAAATCCCTTTTAATTTCCTAAAATTGTGACCTTACCGTTATCTTGATAGAAAATCCCTTTTAATTTTCTAAAATTGTGACTTTATGATCATCTTGATAGAAAATCCCAATTAATTTTCTAAAACCGCGACTCTATTATAGTCTTGGTAGAAAATCCATTTTAATTTTCTACAATTGCGACTTTATTGTCGTCTTGGTAAAAAAAATCTCTTTTAATTTTCTAAATTTATGACTTTATTGTCATCATGGTAGAAAATCTCTCTTAATTCCCGAAAGTTGTGAATTTATTGTCATCTTAGTAGAAAATCTCTTTTAATTTTCTAAAACTGCGACTTTAATGTCGTCTTGATAGAAAATCTCAATTAATTTTCTAAATTTATGACTTTATTGTCATCTCGATAGAAATTCTCTTTATTTTCTAAAAAATTGCGACTTTGTTGTCGTCTTGGTGAAAGGTTCTTTTAATTTTTGGAATTGCGACCTTGTTGTCGTCTTATCTGAAATTTCCTTTTAATCCCGACCTTGTTGTCGTCTTAGCAAAAAGTTCTATGATTTCAACCTTGGTGTCGTCTTGGAATGGTTTAGAAAAATGTGACCCTATTGTCACAGTCTTAGAAGAAAATTCGTTTTAATTTTCTAGGATTGCGACCTTGTTGTCATCTTGGTATGGTTTAGAAAAATGTGACCCTATTGTCACTGTCTTAGAAGAAAATTCATTTTAATTTCCTAGGATTGCGACGTTGTTGTCGTCTTGGAATGATTTTGAAAGAAATGCGACCCTCTTGTCACAATCTTAGAAGAAATTTTTTCAATATTATGAAGTTGCGACATTGTTGTCGTCTTGATGGACAAATTTTTTTTTTAACGCTGCGATCTTTTTATTGTACTAGTAGAAATTCAATTTTAATTTTCCAAAAAAATTTACCTTATATGGATAGAAAATTTTTGTTAATTTTCTGAAAATACGACCTTATTGTCGCCTTTGTTGAAAATTAATTTAAAATTCCTAGAAGTTGTGACCTTGTTGTCGTCTTGAAATTATTTAAAGATTACGACTCTATTGTCGTCTTCATGACTTCAATGCCATTTTTGAAATTTTAGTTTTAACCATTTTGTATGAGGGGAATTTCAACCTCTTAAGGAGTTGATGAGGTTCCTTTTTTCCTCTTTTTTTCTTTTGTTTTTTTTGAAATATCAACAGGGAAGTTTAACAAGCCCAATTTGACCGTGTTGGCTCTAGCTAAAAAAATATAATTATTCGATTATATCTTGACTTCAGAAAGTGAATAGGGAAGATCATAGCCATGCTGCTAACGAATGTTTTGAGAATCTTATCTTTAGACTGGTTCACATTCCAAGAAAGGTTTTTTTTTTCAAATCGAATCACAAAATGATCTTGGGAGTTTAGACCATGCAAGTGAATAGTGGTTACGAATAACCAAACAATTTCAAGGACCAAGTAATAGAGAATGTTTACAAATTACAAGGACAATGAGAAGTTGTGCCTCAGGCTATGCATATGCAAGTGCTACACTTTCTTTTTTTTCTTTTTTCTTTTTTTATTATGTAAATACATGAGTAATATGAATGACTTCATGAATTATTATGAGAATGACAATGCGTACTTAGTACAAGTATGTAGGTGCCATTAATTAGGTATTAGGGAGTTCCTACCCTAACATCAATGTGCATCATGCTTTGAAAGGATGCAACAACATGCTTGATGGTCTTTAGACAACTGTATTTCCACAACATGCCCCTTGAATGGTTTAATGTTCCAATTTCATATTTCATTATTCATTGCCATGATATTTCAGAATGGACATCATCATCTTTCATTGCAAATGAGAGCCAAATATTTAAATGACAATTTTGAAAAAATGTTTGAGTGGACTTCAAAAGGTCTCAAGAAAAAATAAATCTTTATTCATAGATTTACATAATATGATTAGACGCAATGAATTGTGGGATTTATTTCGTAGAAGAAACTTCGCACTGTAATAGAGGTTTGCTCATATGCAGGTTACTGGACAATCATGTAATTATTTCTTTCTGATTGACAAATGGGTCATAAGACATGTTAAGGGTTGAATGACTGGAAAATGTAATTAACAGACTCACATAATTAATTCAAAAAACAATTGACATGCATTTTAGAAGTCATAATGAAAGAGGGTGGGTGGTTGAGGGACCCAAGTAAAGATTATCATTTGTTTTTGTAATAAGTGAACATATCACAAGTTGAATGGTCCAGGTCAGGCAAGAAACAGAAGAATTATACTCCCTTTTGGTTTCCAACATGCGATGAGCGTACTTAAACTCCTTGTCAAGAACTTTTATTGCCTATATCATCTTAGCCACTTTTGGAAAGAAAGAGATTCTTGTCATGTGATGAATTTTCATAACCTACACAATGGATACCCTCATTCTTCAATCGAAAATTTGCCCCAGTGCGTTGGTGCTCTTCTCGAATCTTAGTCTGCTGATATTCATTGTTGATTTTCCACGCCTGAATGTTGCATGATTATGAAGATATTGTACAATAATACATGTCTTCATACAATGAGAGTAATCAATTTTTTCTTTTTCTTTTTCTTTTTTTTTTCTTCTTCATTTTTTTTCTTTTTTTTTTAGGGTGTCTATATTCTTTTCTTCTGATCCTAACTTTTGTTTAGGCCAATATCTCTCTATTTTTTTAATCCCTCTCCTTTTATGACCCATCTTTTTTTTGGCCAACGGATCGTAGGAGTTTAGTGGCATATGTTTAATTTGAGATCATAGAATACTGATACGCTCAAGTTACACGTAGTATTTACGTAACTTTAGGTGCACTTTGCTAAGGGTTTGATTGTAATTGTTAACGTTCGTGTTTTATTTAACCCTTAGCGGAAGTTCGGAGCTTTGCGAGATAATTGGTGTTAACGTCTTATGTTCCGAGCTTTCAAGGTGAAGCAAAGTATCAAGCTGCATCGCAAGCACAACATCGTCTCACCAACCAAGCTCTCTTGCGCGCTCCTCACCAAGCTCTCGTGCACCGCAAGCTCGGCATCATAGCCCAGCTCTCGCGTGCACGCTCAACACAGCTCGCCCATCGCAGCAAGCTACCGCAAGCCTTGCGCGCGCCACAACCAAGCAGCACCGCACGCCAAGCCTCGCCCATCCAGCATGCACGCCCAACGCTCGCACACCGCAAGCCTTGCGCGCGCCCAGCATGCTCGCCCAGCGCACGAAGCATCGCCAGCCCAGCGCAAGAGCTCGCACCTCGCGAGCTAGGTCGCACCTCGCGACCTGCTTGCTCGCACCTCGCGAGATTCCTCGCACGGTGCGACTTGTTGGCTTGGCCCAGTTCTTCAGCTCGTGTTGGAGGCAGAGATCACTCGCACGGTGCGACCTACTTCGCACCTCGCGACCCCTAGGTCGGTCTAAATGTCGGCTGATTTTTGAGCTTTAGTATAAATACTAAAGTTGATTTTGGACCTAGGGGGGCAGCAGCCACAAGGAGAGGGAGTCTCCAAAACTCCACTCCTCTCTTGTTGTCTTCTCTTTTAGTTTTTATTTTTCTAGTTTAGTTTTTGTAGATTTCAATTATGGGATTGGCTTATGTTATGCCGATTATAGCTTGAACCGTTCTTGAACGCGATTAATATGGAGCTTCAAGCATTATTGTGAGATCTTTCCTCTCTTTCTATTTTCTTTGATTATGGTTTAATTTCTATGCTTGCTTTCTATGATTTTTGCATGATTATGCTAGGAATGTTACTAGTTTGATTGTGTAATTAATCTAATGCTAGATTTAAGAATAGAATCGGATTGTTTTATTCTTTTATCGATTTGTAGCAAACTAGGGAGTAACTCGAGATTGCGATCGTCTTGGTTATTTCTTAGGGAAATTGAATTAACCGTTGAATGTTTATCGCTTGTATGACGTTAGCGGTGTCCGTTGGTTCTCTGTGTTTATTGCTGCTATTGGATTGAACTTAGACGCGATCGTACTAGGTTATCCTTTAGTTAGGGTTTTATAGTCACGCTGATCGTGCTATTCAACTAAGAATAAGGAGAACACGAGATTAATTCTCGACAATAGATAATTATGGAAATAATTAGAGTGGATGTTCAATGATCGATAATGAATTGAAGTGGATGTTAATCGGATTCAAGATCTTCCCATATTGATTTTTCATTTTGTTTATATGTTAGTTGTAGTTTAGTTTGTTCGTAAATCTACTTGAAACCCCCCTTTGTTAATATTATTAGGTTTCTCGGCCCTTAGCTTAATCTAGGTTTTGAATCACGCTAAGTACTAAACTCGTCCCTGTTTCCCTGTGGATACGACCCCTACTTCCATTATACTACCTTAGTGTAAAAGAGAGTAGGAGAAATTTTATCTTTGGCCGGGTGCGGTGCACAACGACACATCCGCGCCCTACCAAATTTTGGCGCCGTTGCCGGGGAAACGGTGTTACTTGTTTGAATTTAGCGTGATTTTTGGATGGTATTGTTCGTGCTCTTTGTTTTTTGGTTGACACTCATAGCGCTAACAATGCATTGCAAGAGTTCTTCTCAATCAATTTTGTAGGTACTTGAAGTGGAGATTGACATGGAACCACTACTGTCACACAAGGAGCACAAACCTAATGATTGAGCTTAAGGTATTAAGTCGAGCTAACGACTTTAAACAACAGCGCTTCTCGGGAGGCAACCCGAGACCCTATTTATTTTCTTTTCTTTCTTTTCCTTTATTTTCTCATCAAATTTCCACCACCACAATAAATTTTCTTCCACCCACTCACCACCCACTCAAAAGAACCACAACAAATCTTAATTCACTTGGAACCAAAATCCACAAAAGAAAACCCGTTGGGAGGACTTCAATAGCTAGGAGTTGGTAACACTAGAGGATTGAGATTGTTAATGTATCTTTTCGATCTCTTGAGCTAGGTGCAAATCTCAAAAATTCAAAACTTTTGAACTTGTCATTTGTTTGAGTGATTCGAGGGAGAGGGTTGTGAGTTGAGTAATGAGATTTGAGTTGGTGTTGTTAAGAAGTTTGAGTTTGACGGATTGCTTTTCATGAGTTTTGAGCATTCGATCTTCGATTTACCCGATTTTCAAATTTCCCCCCTTTTTCAGTTTACTTTTTCTTTTAATTGTCGACACATTGAGGACAATGTGTAGTTTAAGTAGGGGGGAGGGTATTCTCATTCTCATGTATCTATGTTGTATATATTACTTTCAATTTGAAAAAAAAAAAAAATGAAAATGAAAAAAAAAAAAAATGAAAAAAAAAATATAAAAAAAAAGTGATGAAATGAAACCCGCTGAGTTGAAAACCCACAAGGGTGGGCGACTCAGGCAAAAATGGGGGCCCGGATAGGTTGAAAACCCGAAAGGGCAACCTATGCAAAAAAAAAAAAGTGGCTTATATTGAGCGGGTAAGATGGTGAGATGAAAAAATGTGAGAAGCTAGGATGAAAACCCGAAAGGGCTCCTAGGCAAAATGAGAGATTAAGAGAGAAATTTGTATTTGGAAAACTCATTTGCCGGAGATGGTGTCATAAGGTTGAAAGCGTTTTCGGGTTGGTTGGTGAATTCATCCTTGATTTTGTGAAGATTTATTTTGGCTTTCACATTCTTTTGGTTGATGGTTTGTTTTTGGGAGTAAGCATGGAATTTATCCCTTTTTGTTTTTGTTCCATGGCTTGCTATTCTAATTTAGTTGTTCTAGTAGTAGTTTATCTTTTGAGGTTTTAGGCGAGTTGTCATTTTGATTGTGGCGTTGGAGTGGGTTCAACTCCTTTGAGATCCTTCAGGATTTGAGCTCACATTTTGGTTGTCGTTTGGTGATTATTGTTGTCGCATCTGTATTTTTGATAGTAGCTTGAATCTAAGTGTGGGGGAATCATCATCCCTTACGTTTAGGTTTTGAGCGTATTTTGTTAAGATGTGATAATGATGGTGTAGTTGATGGGGAGTGTAGGTTGTTGTCGTTAGCTTGGGTGATGATTTATTTGGTGATCCTCATTTTGAGTTTACTCGAGGTCGAGTAAAGTTCAAGTGTGGGGGTATTTGATACGCTCAAGTTACACGTAGTATTTACGTAACTTTGGGTGCACTTTGCTAAGGGTTTGATTGTAATTGTTAACGTTCGTGTTTTATTTAACCCTTAGCGGAAGTTCGGAGCTTTACGAGATAATTGGTGTTAACGTCTTATGTTCCGAGCTTTCAAGGTGAAGCAAAGTATCAAGCTGCATCGCAAGCACAACATCGTCTCACCAACCAAGCTCTCTTGCGCGCTCCTCACCAAGCTCTCGTGCACCGCAAGCTCGGCATCATAGCCCAGCTCTCGCGTGCACGCTCAACACAGCTCGCCCATCGCAGCAAGCTACCGCAAGCCTTGCGCGCGCCACAACCAAGCAGCACCGCACGCCAAGCCTCGCCCATCCAGCATGCACGCCCAACGCTCGCACACCGCAAGCCTTGCGCGCGCCCAGCAAGCTCGCCCAGCGCACGAAGCATCGCCAGCCCAGCGCAAGAGCTCGCACCTCGCGAGCTAGGTCGCACCTCGCGACCTGCTTGCTCGCACCTCGCGAGATTCCTCGCACGGTGCGACCTGTTGGCTTGGCCCAGTTCTTCAGCTCGTGTTGGAGGCAGAGATCACTCGCACGGTGCGACCTACTTCGCACCTCGCGACCCCTAGGTCGGTCTAAATGTCGGCTGATTTTTGAGCTTTAGTATAAATACTAAAGTTGATTTTGGACCTAGGGGGGCAGCAGCCACAAGGAGAGGGAGTCTCCAAAACTCCACTCCTCTCTTGTTGTCTTCTCTTTTAGTTTTTATTTTTCTAGTTTAGTTTTTGTAGATTTCAATTATGGGATTGGCTTATGTTATGCCGATTATAGCTTGAACCGTTCTTGAACGCGATTAATATGGAGCTTCAAGCATTATTGTGAGATCTTTCCTCTCTTTCTATTTTCTTTGATTATGGTTTAATTTCTATGCTTGCTTTCTATGATTTTTGCATGATTATGCTAGGAATGTTACTAGTTTGATTGTGTAATTAATCTAATGCTAGATTTAAGAATAGAATCGGATTGTTTTATTCTTTTATCGATTTGTAGCAAACTAGGGAGTAACTCAGATGCTGATCGTCTTGATTATTTCTTAGGGAAATTGAATTAACTGTTGAATGTTTATCGCTTGTATGACGTTAGCAGGTCTGTTGGTTCTCTGTGTTTATTGCTGCTATTGGATTGAACTTAGACGCGATCGTACTAGGTTATCCTTTAGTTAGGGTTTTATAGTCACGCTGATCGTGCTATTCAACTAAGAATAAGGAGAACACGAGATTAATTCTCGACAATAGATAATTATGGAAATAATTAGAGTGGATGTTCAATGATCGATAATGAATTGAAGTGGATGTTAATCGGATTCAAGATCTTCCCATATTGATTTCTCATTTTGTTTATATGTTAGTTGTAGTTTAGTTTGTTCGTAAATCTACTTGAAACCCCCCTTTGTTAATATTATTAGGTTTCTCGGCCCTTAGCTTAATCTAGGTTTTGAATCACGCTAAGTACTAAACTCGTCCCTGTTTCCCTGTGGATACGACCCCTACTTCCATTATACTACCTTAGTGTAAAAGAGAGTAGGAGAAATTTTATCTTTGGCCGGGTGCGGTGCACAACGACACATCCGCGCCCTACCAAATACCCAATTTATCACACATTGGCCTCCTCCTTAATGACTGGGCTAAAAGCCTTTTCAGTCTTCTCTTTTTTTTCTTTATATATATGGGTGAACAATACGGGGTGTTCACTTTATTTGGACCGGATCCATGCGGATTGCCTACGTATCCCTTGAGAGGAATCAGGTCATGCGTAGTTCAATCTTTTGTAAAGTCTAACCCAGTCGTTGATGGGCACTCTTTCTGTAAATTTCTGCTAGGATTTCTTCGTTTTGAAATTTCCCAACTTTGATGAGGCCTCTGACTATGTCGCTTTATAGTCAACAATCATTGGTGTAATGACCCATTACTTGATGAAAACCAATAACGAACAAGGTATTGGCCCATCGGCTTCACATTTCCTACTAGAGTCAGGAACATCGGTTTGACCAATCCTTTTGTCACGAGAGCTCAACTGATTTTATACATAAAGGTTGGAGTGAATTTCCTCTTTTTGACTTGTTATCGTACTTCTTCAAATAGCTTGTTGTTTGACTTTCCTGTTTTCTTTATTCTATTTTCCGTCGTGCTGACCATCTTTATCAAATTTTGAAATATCTTTTACTGTAACACATGAGTTAGTGTTATGGCCAACATATTGATGATAATTACAATATTCTTTCAAGTTATTTCCTTGAATCGTTTTTGAATCAAATATCCCATAATACTTGAACAATGACTTAATTGAAGGAATTGCAGATTTCAATTATACTTATTTGGACCGTATGACTTCCAAAGTTTGTATTGAGTCATTCTTGGTTGATGGTGAGTTCGTTGGTCTGTTTAGTGCATGCATCATATTAAAGTCTTTAATTTGCATCACACTATCTCCTTGAAAGATAATTGGCTTGATTCAATAAACAATAAGCATTAGTCGACAAAGGAGTGTAAGTCTTGGAAATCAAATGGAATATTCTTTCTCCTGAAGGATCATATAAAATAATAGGTTGTGAAAAGATGCCCCTCAACCGAATGGGAGATTTGGGTTTGAAGATAAAGAAGCAAGATGATTTTTAATGTGTTTAAGAAAGGTTATAAAATCCACCGTTTTCTTCACACGACGTCTTTGTTATACATGCTTTATTGAGTTTGAATAATTATGCGAATATGCTAACTACTCCAAAGGGGACGAATTGACTCGTAGATGTCTTATATTTGAGGACAAATGTATAGACCAAAGAAGGAGCCTTAAAATCATATTTTGTGTGATTTCTTAAATAAACAATTAACAATAGACTTTTCTATTGTCCAAAATTTTGTTTTTTTTTAATTATTTGAATATTATTTCAGGCTCATCTTTGCAATGGTGATGCAATGATGCTATAATGAAAATCATAATTATTTTTGTGGGACACCGCAAAACTTATGAATTTATGACTAAGCTTGAACATATATTCCTATACTTATGATGATATGGTCATATGACACATTATTAGACATGAGACTTTATGCAGATTAATATGCACATGATGATTTTTGCTTTTGGTTTTTACTTTATACAGAAATGGTCCCATAAACTACAATGATATGGATCCTTATGGGTGCTAGGACATGCATAGTCGCAAGTATATTACAGAAGAAACATCATGTGAGAAGGTACCAGTATATGTGGTAAGTGGAGCAAGTCTAGTATACTGAATGAAAGTTTGAGTTGAGTCTAGGTTATTAATCAGACTTTCTAGATAGACATTGTGTAACACCCCCAAAATTCATACATGTCTAAACTACGTTGCATCGACTTTGGGAGTGTTACCGCCGCGGTGAAACGCAAGGCTTATTGAAATTAAAACATTAACTTACTCTTTATTATGAAAACTAAATTGCAGCGGAAATAAAATGTTAACTTAACTACAACTCGGGAATCATCATTAACCATTTTTATTTAAAACCATTAACTAAGTAAATCATAAACAAACTCTAGAAGGTTTAACAAAAACATTTTAAAAGTTTATCAAACAAAGAGTATCCCCTGTATGCCCAAACTCATGCAGCAACATCAGCATACCTAATCTGTTCCCCATTGAAATATCAATGGTTCATCACAGGTCAACAAGCAAACACAAATAAGAAACAATTAGCTATGTTGAGTACGTACTTAAACAGTTAAATAGTACACAAAACATAAACAGAAGATTAATAACAATTCCTAAACATGATACTACAAAAACATTAAATTCCGTTTTTACAATTTATTTGGCATCGAATGGGCACCGTCATCTTTCTAGAATCATACGGGCTACTTAATCCTTAATAGACAACTTGGTCTATTAGATGGAATGTAAATACGGTTTCGTTCCGTTCCACATCCATCACCTTAGTATGCATACCCCCAAGATCGTACAAAACCTTCCGTCTACTTGAGTTATCAAAAATTTGTAAGGACTCTACTATCGTCACAGTAGGCTTGCGTAGGAGTGTAGAACATGTCCCACACTCCCCCCATTGTTCATTACTTGTAGGGAGTCCGACTACAAGTTTATTGCCAACTATCCTTTTTAGTGATACTCATTCATACAACATTAAGCAAATGATTTTTATAACATCATATAAAATCCTTTAGTTTAGGCAACCTCTTATAAATCCTTGCTACAATTATTAATCATAGAATTCCAATCCAATTTCTCATTTCATGTTTGTGATACGATAGAATTACGCATTCCAATAACAATTCATTCCAATTCACAAGCCATACAATTGATTTCGTGTTACCAAACAATCTCATCAATCACAACCATACAATTGTTCCCTATCATGATTCTAGGCTCCAATGAAAGAATTCATAACTTAAACATGATACTAATGTATCGAACTGAACTAGTATGCGTACATACCTTGTAACGGAGAATCTTCACTGACTACTTAAAACGTTCCGCTTATGAAATTGGGACCTAATCGAATAATAAAAGTATTTCAGTGCTAAGTCCTTGATATTATTAAAATAAAAATCAGCTTATCTAACTATGTAAAATATGATGTTTTGAATATTAAAAATAATCAAACTTGATGTTTAAACTTTCTTTTCATAAACTTTATTGAACTAACATATTTAGGACTTAATAATATGTTTACAAATCTGATTTCTTCTAACTTATAATATACTTGTTCATAACAACAAAAACCTATACTAGTATATGTAAGTATTATAAAATCTGAGTTGAGAATAAAATTATCATAAGAACTAAAACATAATTATAAATCTGATTTTTATACTTTATTCTATACTTTATTTATAATACAACTTAATCCAAGATACATAAGAATTACAAAAAAAAAAAATCAGATTTTACAATGTAATTTAAAGTAGAAAAGAACAATTTTATTTATTTATACCGGACCGACTCGCCGGCGACGACCACCAGCGACACGAGGAACTCCGGAAGCAGCACCACAGCACTCGCAAGCCGCGACGCGTCGCTCGCACAACACTCGAGCCTCGCACACACGTCCGCTAGCACAACACCGTCGAGCCTTACACTTCGCGTAGCACAGTCCCTCGAGCCACGCACAACGCTCGCTCCCATACACCGTCGACCCACGACTCGATTCGACAGCGGCAGCGACGACTCGACGCTCTACTTGCACGACACCTTCGCTCACCTCGCACCCTCGAGCCCAGCACTCGAACACACACTCCTCGAGTCTCGCACTCGCTTCGCACACACACCGCAGTACCCTCGAGTCTCGCACTCGCTTCGCACACACGCCGCAGCATCCTCGAGTCTCGCACGACACGCTTGACTCGCTCGGATGCTCGCACACACAGTCGCTCGACTCGCTAGACCACAGCGACTGCACACACACACACGCAGCCTCGCACACCATTCGAAGGCTGACGAACTCAGGGGAGGGGAGAATAGAAATAGTGCGAAGGAGGAGGAAGAAGAGTGACGAGGGAGAAGGAGAGAGGAGAGAGAAAATCTTTGAGGGAGAAGGAGAGAAAACGGCTGATGGGGAAAAGGAGTTAGGGTTTTATTTTTTTTCTTCTCTTATTTATAGCATGAGAAACCTAGGTTTAATAGAATTTGTTTCCAAATCAAATTCTGATTTCTTATTTTATTTATTTGGAAAATAAAACAAAATGGAATTAAAATATAATTAGGTACAAAAAGTAGGTTGTATAGTTAAATTATAACTGTAATCTTACCCAAACTATATTTTTCTGTAAATAATATTTTCAACATTATAACTGTATACTTTCAACATTATAACTGTATACTTTCAGCATTATTCTTTATATTTTCTTATTTATAAAACTAACTCCCAAAAATACGGAGTATTACAGGCTTCCCCCCTTAAAGGAAGTTTCGAGGTAGCCAGTCTTAACGACGATCTTTTTGCACTTCTAAGTCCCAATATTTCACAAGCGTTTTCTAATTTTCGCAAGTCACATAAGCGATAAATACACATAAATAACAGACTTAACAGACTTAACAGACATAACAGACTTTAGTAAACTTTAGGGTGGAAGCGCGAAATTCTATCGCATTCTTCCCCCCTTAAAAGAAAAGTTACGTCCCCGTAACTCACCTACCTCTTGAAAGAGCTCAGGGTACTTCAGACGCATCGCATCTTCTGCTTCCCATGTGGCTTCTTCAGTTTTCTTATTACTCCACAACACCTTCACAATTTTGACATCCTTATTTTTCGTACTACGCACCTTGTGGTCTAGGATCTTGATGGGTTTCTCCTCATAGGACAAGGTTTCGTTTAACTCGACGTTTTCAGGTTCTAGGACGTGCGACTCGTCAGGTACGTATTTTCGGAGTTGGGATACGTGAAACACGTTGTGGACCCTTTCTAACTCGTTGGGCAATTCTAAGTGATAAGCCACTTTGCCTACTCGTGCCAAAATCTCATATGGTCCTATGAACTTAGGGCTTAGTTCCCTTCCCAAATCGCATCACTCCTTTCATTGGGGACACCTTAAGCAACACTTTTTCACCCACTTCATAATTCTCTTCCCTTCGCTTCTGATCCGCATAGGATTTTTGTCTGTCCTGTGCAGCCCTAATCTTCTCCTGAATGACTCGTACTTTATCAACAGTCTCTTGAATCATTTCAGGACCTAACACCACAGTCTCACTAATGTCGTTCCAGCACAATGGACTATGACACTTTCTCCTATACAGTGCTTCGAATGGAGCCATTTTAATACTAGCATGATAACTGTTGTTATATGAGAACTCTATGAGGTCCAAATGGTCTTCCCATGATCCCTGGTATTTTAAGGCACGGGCCCTTAACATGTCTTCCAAAGTCTGGATGGTTCTTTCTGTTTGACCGTTTGTAGCTGGGTGAAAGGTTGTACTCATCAATAGCTCACTACCAAATGCTTCCTAGACCTTTTTCCAGAAATTCGAAAGGAATCGTGAATCCCTATCAGACACTATACTCGTGGGTACTCCATGTAATCGAATAACATGTTTAACGTATGCTTTAGTTAGGGCTTCCATACTCCACGTGTCTTTCATGGGTATGAACCTCGCAGTCTTGGTCAATCTGTCCACTATCACCCATATTGTGTTATTGCCTCCCCGACTCCTAGGTAAGGCTACGACGAAATCCATGGATATCGAATCCCACTTCCATGTTGGAATGTCTAGAGGTTGGATTTTGCCTTGAGGCCTCTTGTGTTCAGTCTTAACCTTCTGACACGTCAGACATTTGAAAATAAACTCGGCTACTGCCCACTTCATTCCAGGCCACCAGAACATCTTTTTTAGGTCCTTATATAACTTATCCCCCCTTGGGTGGACGAAATAGTTCGTATTATAACCTTCACTCATTATGATCTTTTGCTTCAACTCCTCACATTTTTGTGGTACACACCACCGACCCTTGTAGCGTATACTCCCATCTTCATGGATTTCAAACCCTTCTGCTTTTCCCTCCTTAAGTTTCGCTTTGACTCGCTCAAGCTTCACATCTCCAAGCTGACCCTCTCTTATTTCATCTAGGAAGTTGGGCTGGATGGTTAGGGCACTCAATAACTTTTCCACGTCCCCTTCATGAACCACTTCTATCTGGAGTTCAGAAAATTCCTCACAAAGTTTGTGGGCAACTACCAAGGTGTTCAAGCTATGGCTAGATTTGCGACTCAATGCATCAGCAACAACGTTTGCTTTACCCTCATGGTATTGTAAGTCTAAGTCATAGTCCTTAATGAGCTCTAACCGCCTGTGCTGTCTCATATTAAGGTCTTTCTGGGTGAAGATGTATTTGAGGCTTTTGTGATCAGTGAAAATTCGACAAGTCACCCCGTCAAGGTAATGTCTCTAGATTTTTAAGGCAAAGACAATTGCGGCCAACTCTAGGTCATGTGTTGGGTAATTAACTTCATATGGTTTCAGTTGACGGGATGCATAAGCTATGACTTTCCCATTTTGCATAAGAACACAACCCAACCCATTCTTTGACGCATCACTATAGACATCATATCCCTCATTCCCGTTAGGCAAGGTTAGAACGGGTGCTGAAGTTAATCTCTCTTTGAGCGTTTGAAAGGCTTTCTCACTGTCCTCATTCCAGTTAAACTTACAATCTTTCTTCATTAAGTTCGTCATGGGCTTTGCTATTTTCGAGAAGTCTTTAACAAAGCTCCTATAATAACCGGCTAAACCCAAGAAGCTCCTTATATCTGTGACATTCTTTGGTGTAGGCCATTCACTCACAACTTTTATCTTTGTGGGATCTACTGACACACCCTCCTTAGAGACGAAATGACCCAAAAATGACACTTTTTCTAACCAAAATTCACACTTCGAAAACTTTGCATACAAATGGTTCTCCCTAAGTGTCTGTAAAATAAGCCTCATATGTCCCTCATGTTCCTCCTTGCTCCTTGAATAGATCAATATATCGTCTATGAACACGACTACGAATTTATCAAGGTAGGGTCGAAAAATCCTATTCATGAGGTCCATGAAAATAGCAGGTGCATTGGTTAACCCAAAAGGCATGACTGTAAACTCATAGTGTCCATACCTAGTCTTGAAGGCAGTTTTAGGTATATCTTGATCAGCAATCCACAATTGATGGTAGCCAGACCTTAAGTCTATTTTAGAGAACATCCCTGCACCCTGAAGTTGGTCAAACAAGTCATCTATCCTAGGTAATGGATATTTGTTTTTCACAGTGACATTGTTCAACTCACGGTAGTCTATACACAACCTCAAACTACTACCCTTCTTCTTCACAAATAAGACAGGGGCTCCCCATGGTGATATACTAGGTCTAATGTACCCCTTCTCTAGTAGTTCTTCCAACTGGTTTTTCAACTCGTTCATTTCTGCTGGAGCCATTTGATATGGGGCTTTGGAGATAGGTCCAGTTCCAGGTACTAGGTCAACACTGAACTCTACATCTCTCCTTGGCGGCATACCAGCATCATGGAATTCTCTGACTATAGGCACATCCTCAGGTCTCAATGGATCATCCTCAACCCTTCTCACGGAACACATAAATAGAGGCCATCCTTTGTCTATATAACTCTTAAGTTGCAAGACATTGATTACTTTAATCCCTGGTTCTCGAGGTATTCTCCTATATGACACCCTTTTTCCGGAAGGATCTCTCAGTTCCACCTTCTGTGCATCACAGTCTATCTTAGCCTTGTACTTCCTAAGCCAATCCGTTCCCAAAATTACGTCTAGATTCAATAGGTTAAACTCTATTATTAGATCGGAAGGAAAGAAGCCTTCCCCTATTTTCAGTGAGACATTTAGGAATTTCTTAGAGCAATTAACAGCATCCCCAGACGGAATAACTATAGGCATAGAAATTAACTCGGACTTAACCAGTGCTAGAGTTCTAACAGTTGTATGGGCAATAAAAGAAAAAGATGCTCCAGAATCGAACAATACTTTAACATGAATTGAGTTGATAGAGAAAGTACCTGCGACAACATCTCTACGAGCTTCCTCTTCGCTAGCCGTCATCATATACAACTTCCCTTTGCCCTTATTATCATTGTTGTTGGTCACATGGTTCCCATTTGGTGCCTGATTATTTGGATTGGTTGGTGGTTTGGAGTAATTAGAGTTCCCTAACCCATTGTATGCATTTCCACCATTCCCATTCCCATTCCTAGGCTTGTCTCCATAGTTCCATTTCTTCTGACCATTGGGGTTAACCTTATTCTTCGAATAGCACTCGTACGCTCTATGCCCCATTTTCCCACATTCACGACACTCCACCTTATTACCCTCGCAATCCCTCCCAGGATGGTTGTTTGGGCACTTCTTACACCTGTACACACGCTCAGGTCTGCGGTTGTTGGTGTTATTGTTGCGGTTATTGTTATTGTGGTGAGTGTTGTTGTTGTTGCGTCCCTTACCGAAGTTTTTTTGGGAGGTTTGATTGTTCTGGTTCCAATGGTGTTTCTTTTCAAATCTCTGAACCTCGGGGTTTGGATTCTCCTTTCGTTTCTCACCTTGTTTACCTCCTTCCACTTGTTGCCTTATTGTATATAAGTGGGCAGCTTTGCCAAAAACATGGTCCAACGAGGTGAAAGTATCTCCCCCCAGTCTCCCTTGCAGGTTAAGGGTGAGCCCTAATTCAAAACGTGAGGCCTTAGCTTCCTCAGTAGGGGCAATTTCACGAGCAAATCTCATCATCTCAATGAATTTGCGGTAATATTCCTCAACAGACAGGTTCCCTTGCTCTAGCATCATAACTCTTGGGCTTTCTACTTTTTGAGGTATGGTGGGTAATACTTATCCCTCAGAGCTTTCTTGAAAGTTTCCCACCCAAAGTCAGGCTGTTTTAGGAGGTTGTCCTTAGCTTGAGTCCACCAAAAGTGGGCATCCCCCTGTAGGTAATAGCTTGCTGAGGGCACAGTCTTGTCATCTGGACAGGTGAGAGTAAAGAAAAGCTTGTCAAACCCCCAACCCAGTTTTCCAATTCTTCTGCCCCCCCCCCTTTCCCATTCAGTACTGGTGGGTTCCTACGGGTAACCTTTTCAGACAAGTCCCCATCCCGGATATGCCCTTGGGCTAGGTTAGCTGTTATTTGCACTAAGTCACGAATCGATTGCTCGACATTCAGAGAGGTCTCAGACGTACCGCCCTGACGAACCATTCGGCACTGAATAATGACACAACGGTTGTTTCAGTGACATACACATAGTCGTTCATTCACTTAACTATTACACATTTGCACGTTCATACAACACGTCCTTATTACGAACAATCATTAAGTCTCTATTGACTTGCAATATAAACATCTCAAATAAGACTACATCAAATAATTAAAGAATTAAAATAGTGTATTATTATTGAAATGGGAAAATTTATTGTTTCCAAGGAAAACATAATATGAATAAATAAAGGAATCGAAAATGATAATTTGCTACTTGGCATGCAAGCCTTGTTAAAACTGAAATAAACAAATAAAATAATATTCTAATCCTAATTATATTTTCAAAAGAAATTAGGGACTATAATGGTGAGCTTCGTCATCTGAGTTAGGATTTTCTATTCCATCTTTCATGTCTGCTTCGTCCTCAGAAAGTTCGTCATCCTCTATAGGTTCATCTTCCTTCATGGGTTCTTCCTCTTCTATGGGTTCTTCTTCTTCTTCTATGGGCTCTTCTTCTTCTTCATGGTCATTTTCCTCAATCGGATCCTCTTCAACAGACTCATTTTCATTAGGATCTTCCTCTTCCTCATTTTCTAAGTCAAGTATAGGTGCAACATGATCTTCCCCAATTACTGTGATGAATGTCCTATTATTCCCTTCATCATCGGAAATGTAGGTAACAGTTCTAAGGTTTGACGCTATTTGGTAGTCCTCGGGTATGAATTCATCCTCAAAGTTTGGTATCTTGCTCTTTTTGCAGCTCTAGGTGACGTTTGTGGCTCAGGTTTAACTCTAGGGTTTTCAGAATTCACATCTACAGTCTTACTTCCTAAGCTTTCCCCCACATGATAGGTTCCTCTAACTGGAGGTGATGAGGTAGAGGGCTCCCAACTTCTTTTCTCATGAATTCTCCATTCATTTTCACAGTATTTAAGATCAGTGACGAAATGCCCTACAGTAGGAAGATATTGGTTCCAGTAAGTATGTTTGGCTGCATTAAAACCTCCATTTTCTGACCATATATCCCCATATCTACGGTGTACGAAAAGGTTCCTCCTTAGGGACGTACTACAGCATAAAGTATACTTTCTCCATTTCAGTCCTTAGTCTAGTATCTCCCTGTAAGGTCCTATATTCCATAGCAGCTTTCATCTTATAGGCCCAGATGTCCCAATCTTCCGCTATTCGGTGTTTCATCAGATACTCCTTAGAACCTATGTCGTAAACCATCTGCGAATTAAAAGAAAGAAAATAGTCTAAGTTCTAGAGAAGTAAAGGTTTTTAAATATACATTATATATATACATATATAAGAGGTAAAATGATTATTTTCAATTTTAGAACTCCTTAAACAAGTTTAAAATATTTACGACAATTAGATGGTTCCTTCCTAAAATATTCGAAATAAGGTTTTAGTTCAATACCTTTTTGAAATAATTTTGGAATATTATACTAATTCGAAATTTTAGTGAATAAAATATTTCATTACTTCACTTTTTTTTTTAAAGAAGTCGAGCAATTTCAATATCTAACTTTGTGCTTCTATAAAATATCACTATCTATGTACCTATCCTTGTACATCCTCCTAATCTATTCATACTTCGAAGATTTCAAAGAACCTTTCACAAATTCAATCAAGCAACTAACACAACATTTCATATAATCAGAACATCTGATTCATTCCACAGTATTTGCATACTTCCTATAAACATCTTAGACATGTAAGGCAAGATAAGGGATTACAAATAAAATCATTCCTATGATTTAATGCACACAAAAGTAATTTATATGCTCTTATCCCATACTACCCATTTTAAAAATCTTTTGAAAATAGGAACCTAGCTACTGATACCAGTTTTTTTTGCTCTGATACCAGTTTTGTAACACCCCCAAAATCCATACAAGTCTAAACTATGTTGCATCGACTTTGGGAGTGTTACCGCCGCGGTGAAACGCAAGGCTTATTGAAATTAAAACATTAACTTAGGGTCCGTTATGTTCAACTTATTTTAACTTATATAAGATTTTATAAGATCAGATAAGATCAGATAAGATCAGATAAGATAAGATAAGATTAGATCAGATAAGATAAGATAAGATTAGATCAGATAAGATAAGATAAGATAAGATAAGATAAGATAAGATAAGATAAGATAAGATAAGATAAGATAAGATAAGATAAGATAAGATAAGATAAGATAAGATAAGATAAGATAAGATAAGATAAGATAAGATAAGATAAGATAAGATAAGATAAGATAAAATAAGATGTTAGACACACTCAATAAACTATCTTATAAGATAAGATAAGATAAAATAAGATAAGATAAGATAATATCAGATAAGATTTTATAAGATCTTATAAGATAAGATAAGATAAGACAAAATAAGTTGAACAGAACAGACCCTTACTCTTTATTATGAAAACTAAATTGCAGCGGAAATAAAATGTTAACTTCACTACAACTCGGGAATCATCATTGACCCCTTTTTATTTAAAAGCATTAACTAAGTAAATCATAAACAAACTCTAGAAGGTTTAACTAAAATATTTTACAAGTTTATAAGCTAAAGAGTATCCCCTGTATGCACGGACTCATGCAGCAACATCAGCATACCTAATCTGCTCCCCATTGAAATATCAATTGTTCATCACAGGTCAACGAGCAAACACAAATAACAAACAATCAGCTATGCTGAGTACGTACTTAAACAGTTAAATAATACACTAAACATAAACAGAAGAATAATAACAATTCCTAAACATGATACTACAAAAACATTAAATTCTGTTTTTACAATTTATTTGGCATCGAACGGGCACCGTCATCTTTCTAGAATCATACGGGCTACTTAATCCTTAATAGACAACTTGGTCTATTAGATGGAATGTAAATACGGTTTCGTTCCGTTCCACATCCATCACCTTAGTATGCATATCCCCAAGATCGTACGGAACCTTCCGCCTACTTGAGTTATCAAAATTTGTAAGGACTCTACTATCGTCACAGTAGGCCTGCGTAGGAGTGTAGAACATGTCCCACACTCCCCCCATTGTTCATTAATTGTAGGGAGTCAGACTACAAGTTTATTGCCAACTATCCTTTTTAGTGATACTCATTCATACAACATTAAGCATATGATTTTTATAACATCATATAAAATCCTTTAGTTTAGGCAACCTCTTATAAATCCTTGCTACAATTTTTAATCATAGCATTCCACTCCAATTTCTCATTTCATGCTTTTGATACGATAGAATTACGCATTCCAATAACAATTCATTCCAATTCACAAGCCATACAACAAGGAAACACATACAAATTTCCAATTGATTTCGTGTTACCAAACAATCTCATCAATAACAACCATACAATTGTTCCCTATCATGATTCTGGGTTCCAATGAAAGAATTCATAACTTAAACATGATACTAATGTATCGAACTGAACTAGTACGCAAACGTACCTTGTAACGGAGAATCTTCGCTGACTACTTAAAACATCCCGCTTATGAAATTGGGACCTAATCGAATAATAAAAGTATTTCAGTGCTAAGTCCTTGATATTATTAAAATAAAAATCAGCTTATCTAACTATGTAAAATATGATGTTTTGAATATTAAAAATAATCAAACTTGTTGTTTAAACTTTATTTTCATAAACTTTCTTGAAACTAACATATTTAGGACTTCATAATATGTTTCCAAATCTGATTTCTTCTAACTTATATTATACTTGTTCGTAACAACAAAAACCTACACTAGTATATGTAAGTATTATAAAATCAGAGTTGAGAATAAAATTATCATAAGAACTAAAACATAATTATAAATCTGATTTCTATACTTTATTTATAATACAACTTAATCCAAGATACATATATAAGAATTACAGAAAAAAAAATCAGATTTTACAATGTAATTTAAAGTAGAAAAGAAGAATTTTACTTTTTTATACTCGCACACACATCCGCTCGCACAACACCGTCGAGCCCTACACTTCGCGTCGCACAGTCCCTCGAGCCAAGCACAACGCTCGCTCGCACACACCGTCGACCCACGACTCGACTCCACAACGGCAGCGACGACTTAACGCTCGACTCGCATGACACCTTCGCTCGCCTCGCACCCTCGAGTCTAGCCCTCGAACACACACTCCTCGAGTCTCGCACTCACTTCGCACACACACCGCAGCACCCTCGAGTCTCGCACGACACGCTCGACTCGCTCGGATGCTCGCACACACAGTCGCTCGACTCGCTCGACCGCAGCAACCGCACACACACACACGCAGCCTCGCACACCACTCGAAGGCTGACGAACTCAAAGGAGGGGAGAAGAGAAATAGTGCGAAGGAGGAGGAAGAAGAGTGACGAGGGAGAAGGAGATAGGAGAGAGAAAATCTTTGAGGGAGAAAGAGAGAAAACGGCTGATGGGGAAAAGGAGTTAGGGTTTATTTATTTTTATTTTTTTCTTCTCTTATTTAAGCATGAGAAACCTAGGTTTAATACGATTTGTTTCCAAATCAAATTCTGATTTCTTATTTTATTTATTTGGAAAATAAAACAAAACCGAATTAAAATATAATTAGGTACAAAAAGTAGGTTGTATAGTTAAATTATAACTGTAGGCTTGCCAAACTATATTTTTCTGTAAATAATATTAAAAATACTTTCAACTTTATTCTTTATATTTTTTTTTTATAAAACTAACTCCCAAAAATACGGAGTATTACACATTGCAACGAGGCATTGGAAGCCTAAACTAAGAGCAATCACAAATGTGTGAAAATGAGTCAATTTTTTTTTATATATTTTGGAATTGGAAGCTAATCTCAATTTTTGTAACCAAAAAACAATTATCATTTTGTCTCTTTATACTTTAATCACACTTTAGTTCTTGAAATGACAAGTTCTAAATCCGTGATTATGACTCTTTATTATTATTTTTTCAGATTATACTTTCCAAAACATTATTTGTCTTTTTTTTTTAAATGACCAAGTAAAAACAAAATGGGTTATGAACCATATGTAAGATTTTTCTTTATGTTTTTTTTTTTGAAATAAATTGCGTCAATATTTACTTATTTTCTATCATGACATTATTGGTAAAAGAATAAGAAGTGTCTTAATATTTTAATAATCATTTCGGCAGCAATTCAGCTACATTTAGTGATTACTAAAATATTGAGTGACTGAAAATGGGATGAGAAATTTTGCAAATATTTCACATTATTCAGTTATGAAATAATAAAGGATATTATTCAGTGCATTGATCCTTGTGTCCTAGAAGTCAACTAAAAGGTGATTCATTTAAGGAAAGATTAAGTTAAAGTGGCCTCGAGTCACTTCCATTGTGGCCATCGAGGGTGGATGCTCCTGACAGAGCCAGTCGCAATAGCTCGCGGATGCAGGTTTTACGTCTCTAATTCATTAATTTGTCATTCTAAAATTCTGACCCTTGCCAATAGATAGAGGTTTCAGACCTAATAAGAAAATGGTTAAAAAGAGTGCACGTGTATGGATCGATAAACTACCAAGCACACGTAATTTTCACATAAGCATGCTATATACAAAAATTAAATTGTGAATAGCCATGATTAACTTTTTTATTTTTATTATATACATATGGAAAATAACGCATTATTCAGCTTTAAACCTCATATACATCAAGTGGAAGTATAGTCCCCAGTGGAGTCACCAGCCAGTGGTACCCGATTTTTTACAGTCTTAATTAACGGTCTGAATCCCACAAAAGTCTCTCATTGGACTATGAGTTTTAGAAAATTTTGAAGTCGCCACCCTATTAATATCTGAATAGGGACAGATTTATGTAATAAATCATTTTAAAATCAATTTCAAGAAATATCATTTAAAACGATGATGACTTCATATGGATAAAGCTTTTTTAAAAATTGGTCTTTCATACTATGAGATAGGGTTCGGGGTTTAGGTTAAGAGGTGCGAACGTCTGGAACTCATCTCCTCTTCCGTTCTACAGAACGGGCTCTTACTAAATGCGTTATTTTCCATTTTAATGTAATCATGGCTATTTAAAAGAAAGAAAAATCACATAATTTACACATATACACATCAATCATTTTTAAGAGGGCCAATATATCATTTGTACATGGTAGGTTTGAGCACTGAAGTTGCACTACGTACTAATCATTGCGGGATTGGAATCCACTCATGGATCAAAACCATCGTAGTTCGATCTTATGTCTCACCCTAAATGGTCAATTCTATTGGGGAAGAAAAGGAAAGAATAGATTATGAATAACTCACCTTTAGAATTAAACATATCTATTAGGAATAAGGTAATAACTCCAATTAGTGATTGAAATGGGGTTAAGATAATCACTTTAATTAGTGATTAAATATGAGGGAGGATCAAGATAATCACCTTAATTAGTGATTAAAATGAAGGAGGAAATAATCACCTTAATTAGTGATTATTCAAGGTTTAAGATAATTACTCTAATTACTGATTAAATGAGAAAAATAATCGTCCTAATTAATGATTATTAAGGTTTAAGATAATTACTCTGATTAGTGATTAAAATGAGAAAAATAATCGCCTTAATTAACGATTAAGGTTTAAGATAATCACTCTAATTAGTGATTAAATATGAAAGGTTAAATTAATCACCTTGATTAGTGATTAAAATGAAGGTTAAGATCAGATAACCACCCTAATTAGTGATTAAAATGAAAGGTTAAGGCAATCACCCTAATTAGTGATTAACCAAGGATAAGATAACCACCTTAATTAGTGATTAAATAAGATGAAAGTAACCACCTCAATTAGTGATTAAATAGGAATTGAAATAATCACCTTGATTAGTGATCAAACTTAGGATGAAGATAATCACTTCAATTAGTGATTAAATTTGGGAGGTCAAGGTAATCACCCTACTTAGTGATACCAAAGAAAGGATTAAGTCTTGTAGGAAGTTTCACGCTTTGGACTACCACGGGTAGGGTTGTTCATTTCGGATATCCGATCCGAAATTTCGAATATCCGAAAATTTCGGATCGGCAAAATAGCGATCCGAATCCAATCCGAAAAAATTGGATATCCGAAATTTTCGGATCGGATAAAGCATATCCGAAATTTTTAAGAGTTGATTTTTTCCGGTTTTTAAAGTTTTTCATTGCTGTTTTTTTTTTTTTGCAATTTTGGGCCCAACACTAATGTTACAAAAGGTCCATATTACTATTACTATATTAGCCATCAAGCCCATGGCAACTTCTAAGTAGTAAATAAATGTAGTATGCATTATGCAATCTAATAATCTATGCATCATTGCATATTTGGCTTCTCCATGTTAATTCATACATGCATAATTAATTCATCCAAGTTCTAGTAGAGTTTCAACATCCATGTTCTAGTAGAGTTTCAACATCCAAGTTCCAACATCCAAGTTAACACACTAATACAAATTACAAATAAAGTTAACAAATTTAAAATCTCATAGAGTTTCACCACCATAAAAAAGCTCATAAGTCTAATAAACTTGTAGATCATTTAAAAGTATCCAATGACTCATCAATATCAATATCATTTAAAAGTATCCAATAAAAAAGCTCCATAGTCAAATCTTCCATACCTACAAAACAAATATCACAACAAAGGAAATGATAGTATTAGTATTAAGTAAGAAAAAAAAATTAAAGTACAATAATTGTGATTAAACTTACCATCCTGCATGTTCTCCAACTCAAGCAAATTTTCTAAAAAACAGTTAACAAAGGAAAAGTGAATCAATTAAAATCAGTTAAAACTTAAGACAAAGAACAACTAAAAAACTGAAACCACAAAACAGAGAAGAAGTAAGTTGCGGAAACTTAAAAAAAGAAAAATCAAAGAACAAGTAAAAAACCGAAACCACAAAACAGAGAAGTTGCTGAAATATTCTAACTTTCGACAAAACAGAGAAGCTGCTGAAATATTCTAACTTTCGACAAAACAGAGAAGTAATTGCAGAAAAGCCAGAAACCACAACACAGAGAAGTAAAAAAAAAAACGAAACAACAACATTCAGTCGAAAAATAAGTTGCAGTCGAAACAACAACAACATCGAAGAAATCGAAGAAATCGAACAACATTCTTTAGTCAAAAATTAAAAAAATGAACAACAGAGAAGTAAAAAAAAAAAACAACAACTAAACACAGGAGACGATGGCAGAAATTAAAAAAATGAAAAAATCGAAAAACATTCAGTCGAAAAATTAAAGAAGATGGCAAGATGCAGTCGAAAATTAAAGAAGATGAAGTGAGATGAGAGAATTACCTCATTTATCTTGTCGCGGAGTAGAGGAGCGTCGCAGAGTCGTCGCCGTCTCGCCGGAAGAAGCCTCGCAGCAGGTGGTGCTGTGGTGGTCTCTTGACTCGTGTGGAGAGAGATGAGAGAGCGGCGTCTCCTGTCAACTGAACTTAGGGTTTAGTTTTTTAGAATGACGCTTTTCAGTTTAGAATGTTTTGAGTAGGGTTGTTTAGGGTTTTTTTTTTAAAAAAAAAGTATACTTAAAAAAAACGGATATTTAGGATATCCGAAAACTCAAAAACGTGATCCGAATTCGATCCGATTTTTTTCGGATATCCGATCCGAAATATCCGAAACTCAAAAAACCGGATCGGATATCCGATTTTTCGGATCGATCGGATCGCGGATCGGATCATTGTGAACAGCCCTAACCACGGGTGAGACAACATCAACTTGAGCCCCACTATCTATGATCACATTACAAGTTTTATCCCCAATCTTGCAACGAGTTCGAAATAAGTTCTCTCTTTGCGATTCACAATTTGTTTCACCATACAACATTCTCCTAATCACCCCACCAATCATGTTTTCTTCTTTTTCCGGAATTATTTCTTCTATGTCACTACTTGAAACGGTTTAGAGGAGCTAATGTTGCTCCTTAATTCACGCCCCTCATAACTCCTCTTCAATGGGCTGTTACAAGCAATGTTGTTAAAATCCCGATCCGACTCTTACGATCCTACGATTCTACGATCCGGAAGGACCTCACCAATCCCGATCCTACGTAGGATCTTAATTTTGTAGGATCTTTCGATCCTTCCTAGCCACAAAAAATCACATGGTAGGATCTTAATACGATTATACGATCCTATGACTCTACGATCCGATCCTATCGTAAAAAAATCATAAAGTATTTTCACATATTATATTTCTTCTATTATATTTTGGTTGCATTTTACTTCAAATCTTATAGCATTGAAAAATTATCACCATGCTAATCAAATAAGTCATTATTAATATGTGTAAATTTTTAACATCAGAGTCTCACCATTTTCAAGCATAATTATCTCTATTTTACCGAATTGTAGGATCTTACGATTCTACGATCCGATCTCACCGATTCGATCCTACCAACTCCTATGATCCAAAGTAGGATCCCGTTCCTGATAACATTGGTTACAAGAGCTAATCACCAGCAACTAATGAGCCTAAAATCTGATGAAAACACACGCCTACTTGCCTAAGTGGTACAAGTAATCACTAGGCTTTATTCTAAGCATTGAAATAAAACAACAAAAATAAATAGGAACCCAAACAGAATTTGGGCATCCTTTACATCCTTGCTTGCGACCCAAACAGAACTTGGGCTCTTCAAACGTCACTTCAAACGTTGTATTCCATGTATTCAGTTTAAGGAGGCTTCATGGGTTCCATGGTCAAAGACCCACTGATGTTAAAGAACGGACTTTGATCATTAGGTGCAATAAATTAGAAGTTCAAGTTTTGGGTTCGTTTTGGGTTCGTTTCGGGGTCGATTTTGGTGAAAACTCCACTTTCTCACCCAAAATGAACTTACTATTGCAACTCCAACTAAACCAAACATATATCACTTAATCTATACATATTTGAACTATATATGTCAAATTTAGATGGAATTGGTCAAAGTACCAAGTTTCGGGTTCATTTTGTCGATTTTGAGAATTTGAGCTATTTTACTTCCCAGAACTAACTAGATCTAACATATATTAGCAAAATGAACACACACCACTTACTTTATGCATACTTGAAGTGTTAATGTGAAATTTAGGTGCAATAGATTAGAACTTCAAGTTTTGGGTTCGTTTCGAGGTCCATTTCTCACCCAAAATGAGCTTACTATTGCAACTCGAACAAAAACAAACATATATCACTTAATCTATACATATTTGAACTATATATGTAAAATTTAGATGGAATTGGTGAAAGTACCAAGTTTCGGGATCATTTTGTCGATTTTTGTGAATTTGAGCAATTTTACTTCCCAAAACTAACTAGATCTTACATATATGAAAAAAACTAACACACCCCACTTACTTTATGCATACTTGAAGTTTTAATGTGAAAATTAGGAGCAATAGATTAGAAGTTCAAGTTTTGGGTTCGTTTAGTTGTCGATTTTGGTGAAAAATCCACTTCCTCACCCAAAATGAACTTATTATTACAACTCCAACTAAACCAAACATATATCACTTAATCTATACATATTAGAACTATATATGTCCAATTTAGATATAATTGGTCAAAGTACCAAGTTTCGGGTTCATTTTGTGGATTTTTGTGAATTTGAGCTATTTTAATTCCAAAAACTAACTAGATCTTACATATAGGAGCTAAACAAACACACCCCACTTACTTTATGTATACTTGAAGTTTTAATGTGAATTTTAGGAGCAATAGATTAGAAGTTCAAGTTTTGGGTTCGTTTAGTGGTCGTTTTTGGTGAAAAATCCACTTCCTCACCCAAAATGAACTTACTATTACAACTCCAACTAAACCAAACATATATCACTTAATCTATACATATTTGAACTATATATGTCAAATTTAGATAAAATTGGTCAAAGTACCAAGTTTCGGGTTCATTTTCTGGATTTTTGTGAATTTGAGCTATTTTAATTCCAAAAACTAACTAGATCTTACATATAGGAGAAAAACTAACACACCCCACTTACTTTATGCAGACTTGAAGTGCTAATGTGAAATTTATGTGCAATAGATTAGAAGTTCAAGTTTTTGGTTCGTTTCGGGGTCGATTTTGGTGAAAACTCCACTTTCTCACCCAAAATGAGCTTACTATTGCAACTCGAACTAAAAAAAACATATATCACTTAATCTATTCATATTTGAACTATATATGTCAAATTTAGATGGAATTGGTGAAAGTACCAAGTTTCGGGATCATTTTTGTCGATTTTTGTGAATTTGAGCAATTTTACTTCCCAAAACTAACTAGATCTTACATATATGAAAAAAAGTAACACACACCACTTACTTTATGCATACTTGAAGTGTTAATGTGAAATTTAGGTGCAATAAATGAGAAGTTCAAGTTTTGGGTTCGCTTCGGGATCGATTTTGGTGAAAAATCCACTTTCTCACCCAAAATGAACTTACTATTACAACTCCAACTAAACTAATCATATATCACTTAATCTATACATATTTGAACTATATATGTCAAATTTAGATGGAATTGGCGAAAGTTCCAAGTTTCGGGTTCATTTTGTCGATTTTTTTGAATTTGAGCTATTTTACTTCCCAAAACTAACTAGATCTTACAAATAGGAGCAAAACTAACACACCCCACTTTCTTTATGCATACTTGAAGTTTTAATGTGAAATTTAGGAGCAATAGATTAGAAGTTCAAGTTTTGGGTTCGTTTAGGGGTCGATTTTGGTGAAAAATCCACTTTCTCACCCCAAAACGAACTTACTATTACAACTCCAACTAAACCAAACATATATCACTTAATCTATACATATTTAAACTATATATGTCAAATTTAGATGAAATTGGTCAAAGTACCAAGTTTCGGGTTCATTTTGTGGATTTTTGTGAATTTGAGTTATTTTAATTCCAAAAACTAACTAGATCTTACATTTAGGAGAAAAACTAACACACCCCACTTACTTTATGCAGACTTGAAGTGCTGATGTGAAATTTAGGTGCAATAGATTAGAAGTTCAAGTATTTGGTTCGTTTCGGGGTCGATTTTGGTGAAAACAGCACTTTCTCACCCAAAATGAACTTACTATTGCAACTCCAACTAAACCAAACCAAACATATATCACTTAATCTATACATATTTGAACTATATATGTCAAATTTAGATGAAATTGGTGAAAGTACCAAGTTTCGGGTTCATTTTGTCGATTTTTGTAAATTTGAGCTATTTTACTTCCCAAAACTAACTAGATCTTACATATTGGATAAAAACTAACACACAACATACTTTCTGCATACTTGAAGTTTTAATGTGAAATTTAGGAGCAATAGATTAGAAGATCAAGTTTGGGTTCGTTTCGGTGTCAATTTTGGTGAAAAATCCACTTTCTCACCTAAAATGAACTTACTATTACAACTCCAACTAAACCAAACATATATCACTTAATCAATACATATTTGAAATATATATGTCAAATTTAGATGAAATTGGTCAAAGTACCAAGTTTCAGGTTCATTTTTGTGAATTTGAGTTATTTTAATTCCAAAAACTAACTAGATCTTACATACAGGAGAAAAACTAACACACCCCACTTACTTGATGCAGACTTCAAGTGCTAATGTGAAATTTAGGTGCAATAGATTAGAAGTTCAAGTTTTTGGTTCGTTTCTGGGTCGATTTTGGTGAAAACTCCACTTCCTCACCCAAAATGAACTTAATATTGCAAATCCAACTAAACCAAACCAAACATATATCACTTAATCTATACATATTTGAACTATATATGTCAAAATTTGATGAAATTGGTCAAAGTACCAAGTTTCGGGTTTATTTTGTGGATTTTTGTGAATTTGAGTTATTTAAATTCCAAAAACCAACTAGTTCTTACATATAGGAGCAAAACTAACACACACCACTTGCTTTATGCATACTTGAAGTATTAATGTGAAATTTAGGTGCAATAGATTAGAAGTTCAAGATTTGGGTTCGTTTCAGTGTCGATTTTGGTGAAAACTTCACTTTCTCACCCAAAATGAACTTACTATTGCAACTCCAACTAAACCAAACATATATCACTTATTCTATACATATTTGAACTATATATGTCAAATTTAGAAGGAATTGTTCAAAGTACCAAGTTTCGGGTTCATTTTGTCGATTTTTGTGAATTTGAGCTATTTTTATTTCCCAAAACTAACTAGATCTTACATATAGCATAAAAACCAACACACAACACTTACTTTATGCATACTTGAAGTTTTAATGTGAAATTTAGGTGCAATAGAATAGAAGTTCAAGTTTGGGTTCGTTTCTGGGTCGATTTTGGTGAAAACTCCACTTTTTCACCCAAAATGAACTTACTATTGCAACCCCAACTAAACCAAACATATATCACTTAATCTATACATATTTGAACTATATATGTCTAATTTAGATGGAATTGGTCAAAGTACCAAGTTTCGGGTTCATTTTGTCGATTTTTGGGAATTTGAGCTATTTTACTTCCCAAAACTAACTAGATCTTACATATAGGAGAAAAACTGACACACACCACTTATTTTATGCATACTTGAAGTGTTAATGTGAAATTATGGTGTAATGGATTAGAAGTTCAAGTTTTGGGTTCGTTTCGGGGTCGATTCTGGTGAAAACTCCACTTTCTCACCCAAAATGAACTTACTATTGCAACCCCAACTAAACCAAACATATATCACTTAATCTATACATATTTGAACTATATATGTCTAATTTAGATGGAATTGGTCAACGTACCAAGTTTCGGGTTCATTTTGTCGATTTTTTGGAATTTGCGCTATTTTACTTCCCAAAACTAACTAGATCTTACATATAGGAGCAAAACTAACACACAACACTTACTTTATGCACACTTGAAGTTTAAATGTGAAATTTAGGTGCAATAGATTAGAAGTTCAAGTTTTGGGTTCGTTTCGGGGTTGATTTTGGTAAAAACTCGACTTTCTCACCCAAAATGAACTTATTATTGCAACTCCAACTAAACTAAACATATATCACTTATTCTATACAAATTTTAACTATATATGTCAAATTTAGATGGAATGGTCAAAGTACCAAGTTTCGGACTCATTTTGTTGATTTTTGTGAATTTGAGTTATTTTACTTCTCAAAACTAACTAGATCATACATATAGGAGAAAAACTAACACACACCACTTATTTTATGCATACTTAAAGTGTTAATGTGAAATTTTGGCGCAATATATTAGAAGTTCAAATTTGGGGTTCGTTTCGGTGTCGATTCTGGTGAAAACTCGACTTTTTCACCCAAAATGAACTTACTATTGCAACTCCAACTAAACCAAACAGATATCACTTAATATATACATATTTGAACAATATATGTCTTATTTAGGTGGAATTGGTCAAAGTACCAAGTTTCGGGTTTATTTTGTGGATTTTTGTGAATTTGAGCTATTTTACTTCCCAAAAACTAACTAGATCTTACATATAGGAGCAAAACTTACACACACCACTTGCTTTACGCATACTTGAAGTGTTAATGTGAAATTTAGGTGCAATAGAATAGAAGTTCAAGTTTGGGTTCGTTTCTGGGTCGATTTTGGTGAAAACTCCACTTTTTCACCCAAAATGAACTTACTATTGCAACCCCAACAAAACCAAACATATATCACTTAATCTATACATATTTGAACTATATATGTCTAATTTAGATGGAATTGTTCAAAGTACCAAGTTTCGGGTTCATTTTGTCGATTTTTGGGAATTTGAGCTATTTTACTTCCCAAAACTAACTAGATCTTACATATAGGAGCAAAACTAACACACACCACTTGCTTTATGCATACTTGAAGTGTTAATGTGAAATTTAGGTGCAACAGATTATAAGTTTAAGTTTTGGGTTCGTTTCGGGGTCGATTTTGGTGAAAACTCCACTTTCTCACCCAAAATGAACTAACTATTGCAACTCCAACTAAACCAAATATATATAACTTACTCTATACATATATGAACTATATATGTCTACTTTTGATTGAATTGGTCAAAGTACCAAGTTTCGGGTTCATTTTGTCGATTTTTGGGAATTTGAGCTATTTTACTTCCCAAAAACTAACTAGATCATACATATTGGAGCAAAACTAACACACACCACTTGCTTAATGCATACTTGAAGTGTTAATGTGAAATTTAGGTGCAATAGAATAGAAGTTCAAGTTTGGGTTCGTTTCTGGGTCGATTTTGGTGAAAACTCCACTTTTTCACCCAAAAAGAACTTACTATTGCAACCCCAACTAAAACAAACATATATCACATAATCTATACATATTTGAACTATATATGTCTAATTTAGATGGAATTGGTCAAAGTACCAAGTTTCGGGTTCATTTTGTCGATTTTTGGGAATTTGAGCTATTTTACTTCCCAAAACTAACTAGATCTTACATATATATAGAAGGAAAACTAACACACACCACTTGCTTTATGCATACTTGAAGTGTTAATGTGAAATTTAGGTGCAATAGATTATAAGTTTAAGTTTTGGGTTCGTTTCGGGGTCGATTTTGGTGAAAACTCCACTTTCTCACCCAAAATGAACTTACTATTGCAACTCCAATTAAACCAAACATATATCACTTACTCTATACATATTTGAACTATATATGTCTAATTTTGATTGAATTGGTCAAAGTACCAAGTTTCGGGTTCATTTTGTCGATTTTTGGGAATTTGAGCTATTTTACTTCCCAAAAACTAACTAGATCATACATATAGGAGCAAAACTAACACACACCACTTGCTTAATGCATACTTGAAGTGTTAATGTGAAATTTACGTGCAATAGAATAGAAGTTCAAGTTTGGGTTCATTTTTGTGGATTTTTGTGAATTTGAGTTATTTAAATTCCAAAAACTAACTAGATCTTACATATAGGAGAAAAACTAACACACCCCACTTAATTTATGCATACTTGAAGTTTTAATGTGACATTTAGGTGCAATAGATTAGAAGTTCATGTTTTGGGTTCGTTTCGGGGTCGATTTTGGTGAAAACTCGACTTTGTCACCCAAAATGAACTTACTATTGCAACTCCAACTAAACCAAACATATATCACTTATTCTATACATATTTGAACTATATATGTCAAATTTAGATGGAATTGTTCAAAGTACCAAGTTTCGGGTTCATTTTGTCGATTTTTGTGAATTTGAGCTATTTTAATTCCAAAAACTAACTAGATCTTACATATAGGATAAAAACCAACACACAACACTTACTTTATGCATACTTGAAGTTTTAATGTGAAATTTAGGTGCAATAGATTAGAAGTTCAAGTTTTGGGTTCGTTTCGGGGTCGATTATGGTGAAAACTCCACTTTTTCACCCAAAATGAACTTATTATTGCAACTCCACCTAATCCAAACATATATCACTTAAGCTATACATATTTGAACTATATATGTCTAATTTAGATGGAATTGGTCAAAGTACCAAGTTTCGGGTTCATTTTGTTGATTTTTGTGAATTTGAGCTATTTTACTTCCCAAAACTAACTAGATTTTACATATCGGAGCAAAACTAACACACACCACTTGCTTTATGCATACTTGAAGTGTTAATGTGAAATTTAGGTGCAATAGAATAGAAGTTCAAGTTTCGGTTCGTTTCTGGGTCGATTTTGGTGAAAACTCCACTTTTTCACCCAAAATGAACTTACTATTGCAACCCCAACTAAACCAAACATATATCACTTAATCCATACATATTTGAACTATATATGTCTAATTTAGATGGAATTGGTCAAAGTACCAAGTTTCGGGTTCATTTTGTCGATTTTTGGGAATTTGAGCTATTTTATTTCCCAAAACTAACTAGATCTTACATATAGGAGAAAAACTGACACACACCACTTATTTCATGCATACTTGAAGTGTTAATGTGAAATTAAGGTGTAATAGATTAGAAGTTCAAGTTTTGGGTTCGTTTCGGGTCGATTCTCGGTGAAAACTCCACTTTCTCACCCAAAATGAACTTACTATTGCAACCCCAACTAAACCAAACATATATCACTTAATCTATACATATTTGAACTATATATGTCTAATTTAGATGGAATTGGTCAACGTACCAAGTTTCGGGTTCATTTTGTCGATTTTTTGGAATTTGCGCTATTTTACTTCCCAAAACTAACTAGATCTTACATATAGGAGCAAAACTAACACACAACACTTACTTTTATGCACACTTGAAGTTTAAATGTGAAATTTAGGTGCAATAGATTAGAAGTTTAAGTTTTGGGTTCGTTTCGGGGTTGATTTTGGTAAAAACTCGACTTTCTTACCCAAAATGAACTTATTATTGCAACTCCAACTAAACTAAACATATATCACTTATTCTATACAAATTTTAACTATATATGTCAAATTTAGATGGAATTGGTCAAAGTACCAAGTTTCGGACTCATTTTGTTGATTTTTGTGAATTTGAGTTATTTTACTTCTCAAAACTAACTAGATCTTACATATAGGAGAAAAACTAACACACACCACTTATTTTATGCATACTTAAAGTGTTAATGTGAAATTTTGGCGCAATAGATTAGAAGTTCAAATTTGGGGTTCGTTTCGGTGTCGATTCTGGTGAAAACTCCACTTTTTCACCCAAAATGAACTTACTATTGCAACTCCAACTAAACCAAACATATATCACTTAATATATACATATTTGAACAATATATGTCTTATTTAGGTGGAATTGGTCAAAGTACCAAGTTTCGGGTTTATTTTGTGGATTTTTGTGAATTTGAGCTATTTTACTTCCCAAAAACTAACTAGATCTTACATATAGGAGCAAAACTTACACACACCACTTGCTTTATGCATACTTGAAGTGTTAATGTGAAATTTAGGTGCAATAGAATAGAAGTTCAAGTTTGGGTTCGTTTCTGGGTCGATTTTGGTGAAAACTCCACTTTTTCACCCAAAATGAACTTACTATTGCAACCCCAACAAAACCAAACATATATCACTTAATCTATACATATTTGAACTATATATGTCTAATTTAGATGGAATTGTTCAAAGTACCAAGTTTCGGGTTCATTTTGTCGATTTTTGGGAATTTGAGCTATTTTACTTCCCAAAACTAACTAGATTTTACATATAGGAGCAAAACTAACACACACCACTTGCTTTATGCATACTTGAAGTGTTAATGTGAAATTTAGGTGCAACAGATTATAAGTTTAAGTTTTGGGTTCGTTTCGGGGTCGATTTTGGTGAAAACTCCACTTTCTCACCCAAAATGAACTAACTATTGCAACTCCAACTAAACCAAATATATATCACTTACTCTATACATATTTGAACTATATATGTCTACTTTTGATTGAATTGGTCAAAGTACCAAGTTTCGGGTTCATTTTGTCGATTTTTGGGAATTTGAGCTATTTTACTTCCCAAAAACTAACTAGATCATACATATTGGAGCAAAACTAACACACAGCACTTGCTTAATGCATACTTGAAGTGTTAATGTGAAATTTAGGTGCAATAGAATAGAAGTTCAAGTTTGGGTTCGTTTCTGGGTCGATTTTGGTGAAAACTCCACTTTTTCACCCAAAATGAACTTACTATTGCAACCCCAACTAAAACAAACATATATCACATAATCTATACATATTTGAACTATATATGTCAAATTTAGATGGAATTGTTCAAAGTACCAAGTTTCGGGTTCATTTTGTCGATTTTTGTGAATTTGAGCTATTTTACTTCCCAAAACTAACTAGATCTTACATATAGGATAAAAACCAACACACAACACTTACTTTATGCATACTTGAAGTTTTAATGTGAAATTTAGGTGCAATAGATTAGAAGTTCAAGTTTTGGGTTCGTTTCGGGGTTGATTATGGTGAAAACTCCACTTTTTCACCCAAAATGAACTTATTATTGCAACTCCACCTAATCCAAACATATATCACTTAAGCTATACATATTTGAACTATATATGTCTAATTTAGATGGAATTGGTCAAAGTACCAAGTTTCGGGTTCATTTTGTTGATTTTTGTGAATTTGAGCTATTTTACTTCCCAAAACTAACTAGATTTTACATATCGGAGCAAAACTAACACACACCACTTGCTTTATGCATACTTGAAGTGTTAATGTGAAATTTAGGTGCAATAGAATAGAAGTTCAAGTTTGGGGTTCGTTTCTGGGTCGATTTTGGTGAAAACTCCACTTTTTCACCCAAAATGAACTTATTATTGCAACTCCACCTAATCCAAACATATATCACTTAAGCTATACATATTTGAACTATATATGTCTAATTTAGATGGAATTGGTCAAAGTACCAAGTTTCGGGTTCATTTTGTTGATTTTTGTGAATTTGAGCTATTTTACTTCCCAAAACTAACTAGATTTTACATATCGGAGCAAAACTAACACACACCACTTGCTTTATGCATACTTGAAGTGTTAATGTGAAATTTAGGTGCAATAGAATAGAAGTTCAAGTTTGGGTTCGTTTCTGGGTCGATTTTGGTGAAAACTCCACTTTTTCACCCAAAATGAACTAACTATTGCAACCCCAACTAAACCAAACATATATCACTTAATCTATACATATTTGAACTATATATGTCTAATTTAGATGGAATTGGTCAAAGTACCAAGTTTCGGGTTCATTTTGTCGATTTTTGGGAATTTGAGCTATTTTATTTCCCAAAACTAACTAGATCTTACATATAGGAGAAAAACTGACACACACCACTTATTTTATGCATACTTGAAGTGTTAATGTGAAATTAAGGTGTAATAGATTAGAAGTTCAAGTTTTGGGTTCGTTTCGGGGTCGATTCTGGTGAAAACTCCACTTTCTCACCCAAAATGAACTTACTATTGCAACCCTAACTAAACCAAACATATATCACTTAATCTATTCATATTTGAACTATATATGTCTAATTTAGATGGAATTGGTCAACGTACCAAGTTTCGGGTTCATTTTGTCGATTTTTTGGAATTTGCGCTATTTTACTTCCCAAAACTAACTAGATCTTACATATAGGAGCAAAACTAACACACAACACTTACTTTATGCACACTTGAAGTTTAAATGTGAAATTTAGGTGCAATAGATTAGAAGTTCAAGTTTTGGGTTCGTTTCGGGGTTGATTTTGGTAAAAACTCGACTTTCTCACCCAAAATGAACTTATTATTGCAACTCCAACTAAACTAAACATATATCACTTATTCTATACAAATTTTAACTATATATGTCAAATTTAGATGGAATTTGTCAAAGTACCAAGTTTCGGACTCATTTTGTTGATTTTTGTGAATTTGAGTTATTTTACTTCTCAAAACTAACTAGATCTTACATATAGGAGAAAAACTAACACACACCACTTATTTTATGCATACTTAAAGTGTTAATGTGAAATTTTTGCGCAATAGATTAGAAGTTCAAATTTGGGGTTCGTTTCGGTGTCGATTCTGGTGAAAACTCCACTTTTTCACCCAAAATGAACTTACTATTGCAACCCCAACTAAAACAAACATATATCACATAATCTATACATATTTGAACTATATATGTCAAATTTAGATGGAATTGTTCAAAGTACCAAGTTTCGGGTTCATTTTGTCGATTTTTGTGAATTTGAGCTATTTTACTTCCCAAAACTAACTAGATCTTACATATAGGAGCAAAACTAACACACACCACTTGCTTTATGCATACTTGAAGTGTTAATGTGAAATTTAGGTGCAACAGATTATAAGTTTAAGTTTTGGGTTCGTTTCGGGGTCGATTTTGGTGAAAACTCCACTTTCTCACCCAAAATGAACTAACTATTGCAACTCCAACTAAACCAAATATATATCACTTACTCTATACATATTTGAATTATATATGTCTACTTTTGATTGAATTGGTCAAAGTACCAAGTTTCGGGTTCATTTTGTCAATTTTTGGGAATTTGAGCTATTTTACTTCCCAAAAACTAACTAGATCATACATATTGGAGCAAAACTAACACACACCACTTGCTTAATGCATACTTGAAGTGTTAATGTGAAATTTAGGTGCAATAGAATAGAAGTTCAAGTTTGGGTTCGTTTCTGGGTCGATTTTGGTGAAAACTCCACTTTTTCACCCAAAATGAACTTACTATTGCAACCCCAACTAAAACAAACATATATCACATAATCTATACATATTTGAACTATATATGTCAAATTTAGATGGAATTGTTCAAAGTACCAAGTTTCGGGTTCATTTTGTCGATTTTTGTGAATTTGAGCTATTTTACTTCCCAAAACTAACTAGATCTTACATATAGGATAAAAACCAACACACAACACTTACTTTATGCATACTTGAAGTTTTAATGTGAAATTTAGGTGCAATAGATTAGAAGTTCAAGTTTTGGGTTCGTTTCGGGGTTGATTTTGGTAAAAACTCGACTTTCTCACCCAAAATGAACTTATTATTGCAACTCCAACTAAACTAAACATATATCACTTATTCTATACAAATTTTAACTATATATGTCAAATTTAGATGGAATTGGTCAAAGTACCAAGTTTCGGACTCATTTTGTTGATTTTTTTGAATTTGAGTTATTTTACTTCTCAAAACTAACTAGATCTTACATATAGGAGAAAAACTAACACACACCACTTATTTTATGCATACTTAAAGTGTTAATGTGAAATTTTGGCGCAATAGATTAGAAGTTCAAATTTGGGGTTCGTTTCGGTGTCGATTCTGGTGAAAACTCCACTTTTTCACCCAAAATGAACTTACTATTGCAACTCCAACTAAACCAAACATATATCACTTAATATATACATATTTGAACAATATATGTCTTATTTAGGTGGAATTGGTCAAAGTACCAAGTTTCGGGTTTATTTTGTGGATTTTTGTGAATTTGAGCTATTTTACTTCCCAAAAACTAACTAGATCTTACATATAGGAGCAAAACTTACACACACCACTTGCTTTATGCATACTTGAAGTGTTAATGTGAAATTTAGGTGCAATAGAACAGAAGTTCAAGTTTGGGTTCGTTTCTTGGGTCGATTTTGGTGAAAACTCCACTTTTTCACCCAAAATGAACTTACTATTGCAACCCCAACTAAAACAAACATATATCACATAATCTATACATATTTGAACTATATATGTCTAATTTAGATGGAATTGGTCAAAGTACCAAGTTTCGGGTTCATTTTGTCGATTTTTGGGAATTTGAGCTATTTTACTTCCCAAAACTAACTAGATCTTACATATATATAGAAGGAAAACTAACACACACCACTTGCTTTATGCATACTTGAAGTGTTAATGTGAAATTTAGGTGCAATAGATTATAAGTTTAAGTTTTGGGTTCGTTTCGGGGTCGATTTTGGTGAAAACTCCACTTTCTCACCCAAAATGAACTTACTATTGCAACTCCAACTAAACCAAACATATATCACTTACTCTATACATATTTGAACTATATATGTCTAATTTTGATTGAATTGGTCAAAGTACCAAGTTTCGGGTTCATTTTGTCGATTTTTGGGAATTTGAGCTATTTTACTTCCCAAAAACTAACTAGATCATACATATAGGAGCAAAACTAACACACACCACTTGCTTAATGCATACTTGAAGTGTTAATGTGAAATTTAGGTGCAATAGAATAGAAGTCAAGTTTGGGGTTCATTTTTGTGTTTTTTATTGAATATTGAGTTATTTAAATTCAGAAAAACTAACACACCCCACTTAATTTATGCATACTTGAAGTTTTAATGTGACATTTAGGTGCAATAGATTAGAAGTTCATGTTTTGGGTTCGTTTCGGGGTCGATTTTGGTGAAAACTCGACTTTGTCACCCAAAATGAACTTACTATTGCAACTCCAACTAAACCAAACATATATCACTTATTCTATACATATTTGAACTATATATGTCAAATTTAGATGGAATTGTTCAAAGTACCAAGTTTCGGGTTCATTTTGTCGATTTTTGTGAATTTGAGCTATTTTACTTCCCAAAACTAACTAGATCTTACATATAGGATAAAAACCAACACACAACACTTACTTTATGCATACTTGAAGTTTTAATGTGAAATTTAGGTGCAATAGATTAGAAGTTCAAGTTTTGGGTTCGTTTCGGGGTCGATTATGGTGAAAACTCCACTTTTTCACCCAAAATGAACTTATTATTGCAACTCCACCTAATCCAAACATATATCACTTAAGCTATACATATTTGAACTATATATGTCTAATTTAGATGGAATTGGTCAAAGTACCAAGTTTCGGGTTCATTTTGTTGATTTTTTTGAATTTCAGCTATTTTACTTCCCAAAACTAACTAGATTTTACATATCGGAGCAAAACTAACACACACCACTTGCTTTATGCATACTTGCAGTGTTAGTGTGAAATTTAGGTGCAATAGAATAGAAGTTCAAGTTTGGGTTCGTTTCTGGGTCGATTTTGGTGAAAACTCCACTTTTTCACCCAAAATGAACTTACTATTGCAACCCCAACTAAACCAAACATATATCACTTAATCTATACATATTTGAACTATATATGTCTAATTTAGATGGAATTGGTCAAAGTACCAAGTTTCGGGTTCATTTTGTCGATTTTTGGGAATTTGAGCTATTTTATTTCCCAAAACTAACTAGATCTTACATATAGGAGAAAAACTGACACACACCACTTATTTTATGCATACTTGAAGTGTTAATGTGAAATTAAGGTGTAATAGATTAGAAGTTCAAGTTTTGGGTTCGTTTCGGGGTCGATTCTGGTGAAAACTCCACTTTCTCACCCAAAATGAACTTACTATTGCAACCCCAACTAAACCAAACATATATCACTTAATCTATACATATTTGAACTATATATGTCTAATTTAGATGGAATTGGTCAACGTACCAAGTTTCGGGTTCATTTTGTCGATTTTTTGGAATTTGCGCTATTTTACTTCCCAAAACTAACTAGATCTTACATATAGGAGAAAAACTAACACACAACACTTACTTTATGCACACTTGAAGTTTAAATGTGAAATTTATGTGCAATAGATTAGAAGTTCAAGTTTTGGGTTCGTTTCGGGGTTGATTTTGGTAAAAACTCGACTTTATCACCCAAAATGAACTTATTATTGAAACTCCAACTAAACTAAACATATATCACTTATTCTATACAAATTTTAACTATATATGTCAAATTTAGATGGAATTGGTCAAAGTACCAAGTTTCGGACTCATTTTGTTGATTTTTGTGAATTTGAGTTATTTTACTTCTCAAAACTAACTAGATCTTACATATAGGAGAAAAACTAACACACACCACTTATTTTATGCATACTTAAAGTGTTAATGTGAAATTTTGGCGCAATAGATTAGAAGTTCAAATTTGGGGTTCGTTTCGGTGTCGATTCTGGTGAAAACTCCACTTTTTCACCCAAAATGAACTTACTATTGCAACTCCAACTAAACCAAACATATATCACTTAATATATACATATTTGAACAATATATGTCTTAATTAGGTGGAATTGGTCAAAGTACCAAGTTTCGGGTTTATTTTGTGGATTTTTGTGAATTTGAGCTATTTTACTTCCCAAAAACTAACTAGATCTTACATATAGGAGCAAAACTTACACACACCACTTGCTTTATGCATACTTGAAGTGTTAATGTGAAATTTAGGTGCAATAGAATAGAAGTTCAAGTTTGGGTTCATTTTTGTGGATTTTTGTGAATTTGAGTTATTTAAATTCCAAAAACTAACTAGATCTTACATATAGGAGAAAAACTAACACACCCCACTTAATTTATGCATACTTGAAGTTTTAATGTGACATTTAGGTGCAATAGATTAGAAGTTCATGTTTTGGGTTCGTTTCGGGGTCGATTTTGGTGAAAACTCGACTTTGTCACCCAAAATGAAGTTACTATTGCAACTCCAACTAAACCAAACATATATCACTTATTCTATACATATTTGAACTATATATGTCAAATTTAGATGAAATTGTTCAAAGTACCAAGTTTCGGGTTCATTTTGTCGATTTTTGTGAATTTGAGCTATTTTACTTCCCAAAACTAACTAGCTCTTACATATAGGATAAAAACCAACACACAACACTTACTTTATGCATACTTGAAGTTTTAATGTGAAATTTAGGTGCAATAGATTAGAAGTTCAAGTTTTGGGTTCGTTTCGGGGTCGATTATGGTGAAAACTCCACTTTTTCACCCAAAATGAACTTATTATTGTAACTCCAACTAATCCAAACATATATCACTTAAGCTATACATATTTGAACTATATATGTCTAATTTAGATGGAATTGGTCAAAGTACCAAGTTTATGGTTCATTTTGTTGATTTTTGTGAATTTGAGCTATTTTACTTCCCAAAACTAACTAGATCTTACATATAGGAGAAAAACTAACACACACCACTTATTTTATGCATACTTGAAGTGTTAATGTGAAATTTTGGCGCAATAGATTAGAAGTTCAAGTTTTGGGTTCGTTTCGGTGTCGATTCTGGTGAAAACTCCACATTTTCACCCAAAATGAACTTACTATTGCAACTCCAACTAAACCAAACATATATCACTTAATATATACATATTTGAACTATATATGTCTTATTTAGATGGAATTGGTCAAAGTACCAAGTTTCGGGTTAATTTTGTCAATTTTTGGGAATTTGAGCTATTTAACTTCCCAAAAACTAACTAGGTCTTACATATAGGAGCAAAACTAACACACACCACTTGCTTTATGTATACTTGAAGTGTTAATGTGAAATTTAGGTGCAATAGAATAGAAGTTCAAGTTTGGGTTCGTTTCTGGGTCGATTTTGGTGAAAACTCCACTTTTTCACCCAAAATGAACTTACAATTGCAACCCCAACAAAACCAAACATATATCACTTAATCTATACATATTTGAACTATATATGTCTAATTTAGATGGAATTGGTCAAAGTACCAAGTTTCGGGTTCATTTTGTCGATTTTTGGGAATTTGAGCTATTTTACTTCCCAAAACTAACTAGATCTTACATATAGGAGCAAAACTAACACACACCACTTGATTTATGCATACTTGAAGTGTTAATGTGAAATTTAGGTGCAACAGATTATAAGTTTAAGTTTTGGGTTTGTTTCGGGGTCGATTCTGGTGAAAACTCCACTTTTTCACCCAAAATGAACTTACTATTGCAACTCCAACTGAACAAAAAATATATCACTTAATCTATACATATTTGAACTATATATGTCTTATTTAGATGGAATTGGTCAAAGTACCAAGTTTCGGGTTCATTTTGTCGATTTTTGGGAATTTGAGCTATTGTACTTCCCAAAACTAACTAGATCTTACATATATATAGGAGGAAAACTAACACACACCACTTCCTTAATGCATACTTGAAGTGTTAATGTGAAATTTAGGTGCAATAGAATAGAAGTTCAAGTTTGGGTTCGTTTCTGGGTCGATTTTGGTGAAAACTCCACTTTTTCACCCAAAATGAACTTACTATTGCAACCCCAACTAAACCAAACATATATCACTTAATCTATACATATTTGAACTATATATGTCTAATTTAGATGGAATTGGTCAAAGTACCAAGTTTCGGGTTCATTTTGTCGATTTTTGGGAATTTGAGCTATTGTACTTCCCAAAACTAACTAGATCTTACATATATATAGGAGGAAAACTAACACACACCACTTGCTTAATGCATACTTGAAGTGTTAATGTGAAATTTAGGTGCAATAGAATAGAAGTTCAAGTTTGGGTTCGTTTCTGGGTCGATTTTGGTGAAAACTCCACTTTCTCACCCAAAATGAACTTACTATTGCAACCCCAACTAAACCAAACATATATCACTTAATCTATACATATTTGAACTATATATGTCTAATTTCGATGGAATTGGTCAAAGTACCAAGTTTCGGGTTCATTTTGTCGATTTTTGGGAATTTGAGCTATTTTACTTCCCAAAACTAACTAGATCTTACATATATATAGGAGCAAAACTAACACACACCACTTGCTTTATGCATACTTGAAGTGTTAATGTGAAATTTAGGTGCAATAGATTATAAGTTTAAGTTTTGGGTTCGTTTCGGGGTCGATTTTGGTGAAAACTCCACTTTCTCACCCAAAATGAACTTACTATTGCAACTCCAACTAAACCAAACATATATCACTTACTCTATACATATTTGAACTATATATGTCTAATTTTGATTGAATTGGTCAAAGTACCAAGTTTCGGGTTCATTTTGTCGATTTTTGGGAATTTGAGCTATTTTACTTCCCAAAAACTAACTAGATCTTACATATAGGAGCAAAACTAACACACACCAATTGCTTTATGCATACTTGAAGTGTTAATGTGAAATTTAGGTGCAATCGATTAGAAGTTCAAGTTTTGGGTTCGTTTCGGGGTTGATTCTGGTGAAAACTCCCCTTTTTCACCCAAAATGAACTTACTATTGCAACTCCAACTAAACCAAACATATATCACTTAATCTATACATATTTGAACTATATATGTCTAATTTAGATGGAATTGGTCAAAGTACCAAGTTTCGGGTTCATTTTGTCGATTTTTGGGAATTTGAGCTATTTTACTTCCCAAAACTAACTAGATCTTACATATAGGAGCAAAACTAACACACACCAATTGCTTTATGCATACTTGAAGTGTTAATGTGAAATTTAGGTGCAATAGATTAGAAGTTCAAGTTTTGGGTTCGTTTCGGGGTCGATTCGGGTGAAAACTCCACTTTTTCACCCAAAATGAACTTACTATTGCAACTCCAACTAAACAAAAAATATATCACTTAATCTATACATATTTGAACTATATATGTCTTATTTAGATGGAATTGGTCAAAGTACCAAGTTTCGGGTTCATTTTGTCAATTTTTGGGAATTTGAGCTATTTTACTTCCCAAAAACTAACTAGATCATACATATAGGAGCAAAACTAACACACACCACTTGCTTAATGCATACTTGAAGTGTTAATGTGAAATTTAGGTGCAATAGAATAGAAGTTCAAGTTTGGGTTCGTTTCTGGGTCGATTTTGGTGAAAACTCCACTTTTTCACCCAAAATGAACTTACTATTGCAACCCCAACTAAACCAAACATATATCACTTAATCTATACACATTTGAACTATATATGTCTAATTTAGAAGGAATTGGTCAAAGTACCAAGTTTCGGGTTCATTTTGTCGATTTTTGGGAATTTGAGCTATTTTACTTCCCAAAACTAACTGGATCTTACATATAGGAGCAAAACTAACACACACCACTTACTTTATGCATACTTGAAGTGTTAATATGAAATTTAGGTGCAATAGATTATCAGTTCAAGTTTTGGGTTCGTTTCGGGGTCGATTTTGGTGAAAACTCCATTTTGTCACCCAAAATGAACTTACTATTGCAACTCTAGCTAAACCAAACATATATCACTTAATCTATACATATTTGAACTATATATGTCAAATTTAGATGAAATTGGTCAAAGTACCAAGTTTTTGACTCATTTTGTTGATTTTTGTGAATTTGAGCTATTTTACTTCCCAAAACTAACTAGATCTTACATATAGGAGCAAAACTAACACACACCACTTACTTTATGCATACTTGAAGTGTTAATGTGAAATTTAGGTGCAATATATTAAAAGTTCAAGTTCTGGGTTCGTTTCGGGGTCGATTTTGGTGAAAACTCCACTTTCTCACCCAAAATGAACTTACTATTGCAACTCCAACTAAACCAAACATATATCACTTAAGCTATACATATTTAAACAATATATGTCTAATTTATGTGGAATTGGTCAAAGTACCAAGTTTCGTGTTCATTTTGTCAATTTTTGGGAATTTGAGCTATTTTACTTCCTAAAAACTAACTAGATCTTACCTATAGGAGCAAAACTAACACACACCACTTGCTTTATGCATACTTGAAGTGTTAATGTGAAATTTAGGTGCAATAGATTAGAAGTTCAAGTTTTGGGTTCGTTTCGGGGTCGATTTTGGTGAATTTGATCTATTTTACTTCCCAAAACTAATTAGATCTTACATATAGGAGCAAAACTAACACACACCACTTACTTTATGCAGACTTGAAGTGCTAATGTGAAATTTAGGTGCAATAGATTAAAAGTTCAAGTTTTTGGTTCGTTTCGGGGTCGATTTTGGTGAAAACTCCACTTTCTCACCCAAAATGAGCTTACTATTGCAACTCGAACTAAAAAAACATATATCACTTAATCTATTCATATTTGAACTATATATTTCAAATTTAGATGGAATTGGTGAAAGTACCAAGTTTCGGGATCATTTTTGTCGATTTTTGTGAATTTGAGCAATTTATTTCCCAAAACTAACTAGATATTAGATATATGAAAAAAACTAACACACACCACTTACTTTATGCATACTTGAAGTGTTAATGTGAAATTTAGGTGCAATAAATGAGAAGTTCAAGTTTTTGGTTCGCTTCGGGATCGATTTTGGTGAAAAATTCACTTTCTCACCCAAAATGAACTTACTATTACAACTCCAACTAAACTAAACATATATCACTTAATCTATACATATTTGAACTATATATGTCAAATTTAGATGGAATTGGCGAAAGTTCCAAGTTTCGGGTTCATTTTGTCGATTTTTGTGAATTTGAGCTATTTTACTTCCCAAAACTAACTAGATCTTACAAATAGGATCAAAACTAACACACCCCACTTACTTTATGCATATTTGAAGTTTTAATGTGAAATTTAGGAGCAATAGATTAGAAGTTCAAGTTTTGGGTTCGTTTAGGGGTCGATTTTGGTGAAAAATCCACTTTCTCACCCAAAATGAACTTACTATTACAACTCTAACTAAACCAAACATATATCACTTAATCTATACATATTTAAACTATATATGTCAAATTTAGATGAAATTGGTAAAAGTACCAAGTTTCGGGTTCATTTTGTGGATTTTTGTGAATTTGAGTTATTTTAATTCCAAAAACTAACTAGATCTTACATTTAGGAGAAAAACTAACACACCCCACTTACTTTATGCAGACTTGAAGTGCTGATGTGAAATTTAGGTGCAATAGATTAGAAGTTCAAGTATTTGGTTCGTTTCGGGGTCGATTTTGGTGAAAACAGCACTTGCTCACCCAAAATGAACTTACTATTGCAACTCCAACTAAACCAAACCAAACATATATCACTTAATCTATACATATTTGAACTATATATGTCAAATTTAGATGAAATTGGTGAAAGTACCAAGTTTCGGGTTTATTTTGTCGATTTTTATAAATTTGAGCTATTTTACTTCCCAAAACTAACTAGATCTTACATATTGGAGAAAAACTAACACACACAACTTACTTTCTGCATACTTGAAGTTTTAATGTGAAATTTAGGAGCAATAGATTAGAAGATCAAGTTTTGGGATAGTTTCGGGGTCAATTTTGGTGAAAAATCCACTTTCTCACCTAAAATAAAATTTCACATAGTTGATCTGCTCCTGCAGTTCATCAAATTTCAAGTTGATGTGCCATAAAAGTCGTGGCCTCAATTGTGTTTCACCAAAAAACATGATTAATTAATACTGCAAGATACAGTGTTGGACATAATTACATAACACAAACACAGAGCTGTTTTGCTATTTAGCAAGCTCTATTGATTCAAATCTTTACCAAGAGAAATGTTTAGTAAACATCTTGTATAAACAATGATAATAATGACTAATGGAAGGGGGAAACACATGGAATTTCAGCTTCTCTTCCTGCATTACTCTAAAACAGTTATGACCAGAGTTAGAGCATTATACATAGAGTGTTGGAGAATGAAGAAGGCGCGCGGATGACATATAGGAAGATTGAAGTCTTTGCGTATACTTATGATGGAAGATACTTGTTGTCAAACAGTTATGACCGAGATGACATAGGAACATGATAATTACTGCTCTTTTATGGGATTCATCGTAATCATTTTCTCTTCTATAATCCCCAAAATTTTCTATTGGATAGATTTGTAAGTTTAAGGTTTACGTTATACTATAGTATATGCTTTGGATGCTTTTGGGTTTAAATTGTTAGTGCTATATATATTAAAATGTAAAATTATGAACAGCAGGGATAATTTTGTTATCAAATATTATGGACAATGCAAGATTACTTTAGAATATGAGCCACATTATATAGTTCTCGATTTGACGAACTCTAAACTTTTATATTATCATTACTGATTATATTTTTTGTCTTTCTTTTCTCCTTTTGAAGGTACTCGAAAATAATGAAGGTGCATCTGATCAAGAACGGATGGCTTCAAAGTAGCTACCAAACCAAACATATATCACTTAATCTATACATATTTGAACTATATATGTCAAAATTTGATGAAATTGGAGAAAGTGCCAAGTTTCGGGTTCATTTTGTCGATTTTTGTGAATTTGGGCTATTTTACTTCCCAAAACTAACTAGATCTTACATATTGAAGAAAAACTAACACAAACACTTACTTTATGCATACTTGAAGTTTTAATGTGAAATTTAGGAGCAATAGATTAGAAGTTCAAGTTTTGGGTTCGTTTCGGGGTCGATTTTGGTGAAAAATCCACTTTCTCACCCATAATGAACTTACTATTACAACTCCAACTAAACCAAACATATATCAATTACTCTTGTAACAGCCCGATTCCCGAGCTGCTAGCTTAACTCGCTTAGTAATCACAAATCTCAATTGGCACCAAAATAATAATAATCACTTATGAATTAGATAACACTCGTAGCGGAAACAACCTGAAATATACGATCCTGGACCTGTGGGTTATGGGCCCACAAAAAAATATCCTTTATATAAGACTTCAATTACATAGTCATTCAATCTCAATTTCCATGGCAAAAGAATAATCTATATTGTAAGTAATTCTAAATAAACTCCTCTATATACAAACTTAAATCTCAGAATTTAACCCACAATACACAATTCGAATAATAACTTTGCTCTCAACTCGCTTCTGGCTTCCAACACAATCCTGCAACAAAGTTTGACTCTGCCACCCACCAAGTGACAGGCCACAGAATTGACAACACTATCAGCAAAGCTGAGTACACACTGTGTAATAGAAAATACAAGTTTAGGTGTATTTTGAAAACTAATTGATAACACATCATCATAATAGCAAGTAGTCATAATCACTTCAATTACTTAGAGATGTCATAAGATCAATCTTTTGATATGACCGCGAGCGTAGCAAACTGTTGAGGGTCGTCACCCCACCTTTTACTGTTCTGCTTGCAAGACTTAACCCGGACATGTCCCACTTCCGCCAGGATTTCCCCCTCCTGGTTGGGTAACAGTTAGGGAATACCCGCCCTAACCCGGGTGTATGCTCACGCCTCGCTTCCGTGATTAAAACCAATACATTTAGTGTTTCATTACCATACAATTCCATATACTTAACAAATTCCATTTAAAAGCATAAATATGGCAATTTAGTGATTGAGCCTAGCTTAGGCTAAGTAAAACATCTCAAGTGAACCATAGCATGCCAAATCCACGTCAGATACTCAAAGAACACATACTAATATGCATATCAGAAGAGATTTCATTTCATATTCATGCTTCATAATAGAAAGAAACAATCATCTAACCATAGGTAGGAAAATCTCTAGGTTACAATCCAAACTAAGTGTGTACCTTCACTTAGGCTGCTTAATGTAACTCAAACTCCTTATTCCAAGTGGTTTATCCTTCCTACAACTTCCCCTGAATATGTAAAGTGCTAGGGATTAGTTTACACATGTTTTAGAACATAAATAACCAAGCTAAGTACAAGAGAGATGTAAAGCTGTACTTACAGTAATCTATTTTATGTTCCTATGGAGTTTTCTACAACTTCCCAAAGCTTAAAAACTCTACCAAAAGCTTGAAGCACTAGGTAATTATGTCTAGAAGAGTTGTATGTAAAGAGAAGTAGGTGTTGAAGAACAAGAATTAGGAGAAAAGGACGAAAAACCATGACACCCTTTTATAGGGCCTGTTCTGGCGGTACCCATGGGGGAGGGAAACATCTTCTGGGTGAGGTCGGTTCCTTGGAGTTTCTAGGTGATTCTTGTTGGAGGTGTTAGCTTGAGGGGTTGTCTTTCATGCATGCAAAGATCTTTAAGAGATCGACACTCAAGCAGCTACTAAGAAGCATTCTTTGAGGATTGGTACGAACTGATATTTTAGCTGGCCAGAATTTACTAAGTAAGGAATTTACCATATTAAGCCACGTATATTTTGGGAACAAATGACCATTTTAACCTTACAATATCCCAAACATAACATATGTCAAGTTTGATTAGGTTCCGATCTCGGATTCAACCCAAAAAGGCTCTTTAACTAGAGGTTCATTGTTACCCGATAAAATGGTCTCTATGCAATTTTCATAATCTTAAGGAATAAGGCTCTCAAAGGCTTTTTAGTTGATCTATTGGTTCTCAAGGCTTTATTAACCACTAAGAATGATAGTGCTTATCCTCTTTGACCTTTCTTAAACATTAAGAATGATAGTGCTTATCCACAAGCTTTCTTAACCACTAAGAATGTTAGAGCTTATCCACTTGCTTTCTTAACCACTAAGAATGTTAGAGCTTATCCACTTGCTTTCTTAACCACTAAGAATGTTAGAGCTTATCCACTTGCTTTCTTAACCACTAAGAATGTTAGAGCTTATCCACTTGCTTTCTTAACCACTAAGAATGTTAGAGCTTATCCACTTGCTTTCTTAACCACTAAGAATGTTAGTTTTTATCCACTTTTGTCCTAGTATGATGTTGGAGAGAATTCTAACTACTTAAAGGACCAAAGCCTGATGAAGACTTAATATAGCTAACAAACTAATTGAACCTGCTTTAAAATTCAGGCTGTTACACTCTACCACCCTTAAAATAAGTTTCGTCCTCGAAACTTCAAAACATAAACTCATAGATCAACCTTAAGTATCCATATATCAAGCACTACATCCTCCGATAGTCCTTATTAAATTTCCATGAAAAAGTTCCCAATATTCCCAACAAATAGATTTCAAATATCCTCAAATTACAATACTTCGAAATCCATACTCTTATTCCCAAACTTTTACACAAATCTAGACTCTTATTCTTATTCTAGTGCTCAGAACTTGAACTCTAATTATCCAAGTAACAGACACACATTCCCAACGATCTTTTACCCCCGCTATGTGGCTAACTCAGCACACGGTCGCAGGGTTGCTCTGATACCATTTATAACAGCCCGATTCCCGAGCTGCTAGCTTAACTCGCTTAGTAATCACAAATCTCAATTGGCACCAAAATAATAATAATCACTTATGAATTAGATAACACTCGTAGCGGAAACAACCTGAAATATACGATCCTGGACCTGTGGGTTATGGGCCCACAAAACAATATCCTTTATATAAGACTTCAATTACATAGTCATTCAATCTCAATTTCCATGGCAAAAGAATAATCTATATTGTAAGTAATTCTAAATAAACTCCTCTATATACAAACTTAAATCTCAGAATTTAACCCACAATACACAATTCGAATAATAACTTTGCTCTCAACTCGCTTCTGGCTTCCAACACAATCCTGCAACAAAGTTTGACTCTGCCACCCACCAAGTGACAGGCCACAGAAATGACAACACTATCGGAAAGCCGAGTACACACTTGTGTAATAGAAAATACAAGTTTAGGTGTATTTTGAAAACTAATTGATAACACATCATCATAATAGCAAGTAGTCATAATCACTTCAATTACTTAGAGATGTCATAAGATCAATCTTTTGATATGACCGCGAGCGTAGCAAACCGTTGAGGGTCGTCACCCCACCTTTTCTGTTTCGCTTGCAAGACTTAACCCGGACATGTCCCACTTCCGCCGGGATTTCCCCCCTCTGGTTGGGTAACAGTTAGGGAATACCCGCCCTAACCCGGGTGTATGCTCACGCCTCGCTTCCGTGATTAAAACCAATACATTTAGTGTTTCATTACCATACAATTCCATATACTTAACAAATTCCATTTAAAAGCATAAATATGGCAATTTAGTGATTGAGCCTAGCTTAGGCTAAGTAAAACATCTCAAGTGAACCATAGCATGCCAAATCCACGTCAGATACTCAAAGAACACATACTAATATGCATATCAGAAGAGATTTCATTTCATATTCATGCTTCATAATAGAAAGAAACAATCATCTAACCATAGGTAGGAAAATCTCTAGGTTACAATCCAAACTAAGTGTGTACCTTCACTTAGGCTGCTTAATGTAACTCAAACTCCTTATTCCAAGTGGTTTATCCTTCCTACAACTTCCCCTGAATATGTAAAGTGCTAGGGATTAGTTTACACATGTTTTAGAACATAAATAACCAAGCTAAGTACAAGAGAGATGCAAAGCTGTACTTACAGCAATCTATTTTATGTTCCTATGGAGTTTTCTACAACTTCCCAAAGCTTAAAAACTCTACCAAAAGCTTAAAGCACTAGGTAATTATGTTTAGAAGAGTTGTATGTAAAGAGAAGTAGGTGTTGAAGAACAAGAATTAGGAGAAAAGGACGAAAAACCATGACACCCTTTTATAGGGCCTGTTCTGGCGGTACCCATGGGGGAGGGAAACTTCTTCTGGGTGAGGTCGGTTCCTTGGAGTTTCTAGGTGATTCTTGTTGGAGGTGTTAGCTTGAGGGGTTGTCTTTCATGCATGCAAAGATCTTTAAGAGATCGACACTCAAGCAGCTACTAAGAAGCATTCTTTGAGGATAGGTACGAACTGATATTTTAGCTGGCCAGAATTTACTAAGTAAGGAATTTACCATATTAAGCCACGTATATTTTGGGAACAAATGACCATTTTAACCTTAAAATATCCCAAACATAACATATGTCAAGTTTGATTAGGTTCCGATCTCGGATTCAACCCAAAAAGGCTCTTTAACTAGAGGTTCATTGTTACCCGATAAAATGGTCTCTATGCAATTTTCATAATCTTAAGGAATAAGGCTCTCAAAGGCTTTTTAGTTGATCTATTGGTTCTCAAGGCTTTATTAACCACTAAGAATGATAGTGCTTATCCTCTTTGACCTTTCTTAAACATTAAGAATGATAGTGCTTATCCACAAGCTTTCTTAACCACTAAGAATGTTAGAGCTTATCCACTTGCTTTCTTAACCACTAAGAATGTTAGAGCTTATCCACTTGCTTTCTTAACCACTAAGAATGTTAGAGCTTATCCACTTGCTTTCTTAACCACTAAGAATGTTAGTTCTTATCCACTTTTGTCCTAGTATGATGTTGGAGAGAATTCTAACTACTTAAAGGACCAAAGCCTGATGAAGACTTAATATAGCTAACAAACTAATTGAACCTGCTTTAAAATTCAGGCTGTTACAACTCTATACATATTTGAACTATATATGTCAAATTTAGATGGAATTGGTGAAAGTTCCAAGATTCCGGATCATTTTGTCGATTTTTGTGAATTTGTGCTATTTTAGTTCCCAAAACTAACTAGATCTTACATATAGGAGAAAAAAAAACACACAACACTTACTTTATGCATACTTGAAGTTTTACTGTGAAATTTAGGAGCAATAGATTAGAAGTTCAAGTTTTGGGTTCGTTTCGGTGTTGATTTTGGTGAAAAATCCACTTTCTCACCTAAAATGAACTTACTATATTACAACTCCAACTAAACCAAACATATATCACTTAATCGATACATATTTGAACTATATATGTCAAATTTAGATGAAATTGGTGAAAGTACCAAGTTTCGGGTTCATTTTGTCGATTTTTGTGAATTTGGTCTATTTTACTTCCCAAAACTAACTAGATCTTACATATAGGAGAAAAACTAACACAAAACACTAACTTTATGCATACTTGAAGTTTTAATGTGAAATTTAGGAGCAATAGTTTAGAAGTTCAAGTTTTGGGTTCGTTTCGGGGTCGATTTTGGTGAAAAATCCACTTTCTCACCTAAAATGAACTTACTATTACAACTCCAACTAAACCAAACATATATCACTTAATCTATACATATTTGAACTATATATGTCAAATTTAAATGAAATTGGTGAAAGTACCAAGTTTCGGGTTCATTTTGTCGATTTTTGTGAATTTGAATTATTTTACTTCCCAAAACTAACTAGATCTCACATATAGGAGAAAAACTAACACACACTACTTAATTTATGCATACTTGAAGTTTTAATGTGAAATTTAGGAGCAATAGATTAGAATTTCAAGTTTTGGGTTCCTTTCGGGGTCGATTTTGGTGAATAATCCACTTTCTCACCTTAAATGAACTTACTATTACAACTCCAACTACACCAAACATATATCACTTAATCTATACAAATTTGAACTATATATGTCAAATATAGATGAAATTGGTCAAAGAACCAAGTTTCGGGTTCATTTTGTGGATTTTTGTGAATTTGAGTTATTTTAATTCCAAAAACTAACTTGATCTTACATATAGGAGAAAAACTAACACACCCCACTTACTTTATGCAGACTTGAAGTGCTAATGTGAAATTTAGGTGCAATAGATTAGAAGTTCAAGTTTTTGGTTCGTTTCGGGGTTGATTTTGGTGAAAACTCCACTTTCTCACCCAAAATGAACTTAATATTGCAACTCCAACTAATCCAAACCAAACATATATCACTTAATCTATACATATTTGAACTATATATGTCAAATTTAGATGAAATTGGTGAAAGTACCAAGTTTCGGGTTCATTTTGTCGATTTTTGTGAATTTGGTCTATTTTACTTCCCAAAACTAACTAGATCTTACATATAGGAGAAAAACTAACACAAAACACTAACTTTATGCATACTTGAAGTTTTAATGTGAAATTTAGGAGCAATAGTTTAGAAGTTCAAGTTTTGGGTTCGTTTCGGGGTCGATTTTGGTGAAAAATCCACTTTCTCACCTAAAATGAACTTACTATTACAACTCCAACTAAACCAAACATATATCACTTAATCTATACATATTTGAACTATATATGTCAAATTTAGATGAAATTGGTGAAAGTACCAAGTTTCGGGTTCATTTTGTCGATTTTTGTGAATTTGAGTTATTTTACTTCCCAAAACTAACTAGATCTCACATATAGGAGAAAAACTAACACACACTACTTAATTTATGCATACTTGTAGTTTTAATGTGAAATTTAGGAGCAATAGATTAGAAGTTCAAGCTTTGGGTTCGTTTCGGGGTCGATTTTGGTGAATAATCCACTTTCTCACCTTAAATGAACTTACTATTACAACTCCAACTAAACCAAACATATATCCCTTAATCTATACATATTTGAACTATATATGTCAAATATAGATGAAATTGGTCAAAGAACCAAGTTTCGGGTTCATTTTATGGATTTTTGTGAATTTGAGTTATTTTAATTCCAAAAACTAACTTGATCTTACATATAGGAGAAAAACTAACACACCCCACTTACTTTATGCAGACTTGAAGTGCTAATGTGAAATTTAGGTGCAATAGATTAGAAGTTCAAGTTTTTGGTTCGTTTCGGGGTCGATTTTGGTGAAAACTCCACTTTCTCTCCCAAAAAGAACTTAATATTGCAACTCCAACTAATCCAAACCAAACATATATCACTTAATTTATACATATTTGAACTATATATGTCAAATTTAGATGAAATTGGTGAAAGTACCAAGTTTCGGGTTCATTTTGTCGATTTTTGTGAATTTGGTCTATTTTACTTCCCAAAACTAACTAGATCTTACATATTGAAGAAAAACTAACACAAAACACTAACTTTATTCATACTTGAAGTTTTAATGTGAAATTTAGGAGCAATAGTTTAGAAGTTCAAGTTTTGGGTTCGTTTCGGGGTCGATTTTGGTGAAAAATCCACTTTCTCACCTAAAATGAACTTACTATTACAACTCCAACTAAACCAAACATATATCACTTAATCTATACATATTTGAATTATATATGTCAAATTTAGATGAAATTGGTGAAAGTACCAAGTTTCGGGTTCATTTTGTCGATTTTTGTGAATTTGAGTTATTTTACTTCCCAAAACTAACTAGATCTCACATATAGGAGAAAAACTAACACACACTACTTAATTTATGCATACTTGAAGTTTTAATGTGAAATTTAGGAGCAATAGATTTGAAGTTCAAGTTTTGGGTTCGTTTCGGGGTCGATTTTGGTGAATAATCCACTTTCTCACCTTAAATGAACTTACTATTACAACTCCAACTAAACCAAACATATATCACTTAATCTATACATATTTGAACTATATATGTCAAATATAGATGAAATTGGTCAAAGAACTAAGTTTCGGGTTCATTTTGTGGATTTTAGTGAATTTGAGTTATTTTAATTCCAAAAACTAACTTGATCTTACATATAGGAGAAAAATTAACACACCCCACTTACTTTATGCAGACTTGAAGTGCTAATGTGAAATTTAGGTGCAATAGATTAGAAGTTCAAGTTTTTGGTTCGTTTCGGGGTCGATTTTGGTGAAAACTCCACTTTCTCACCCAAAATGAACTTAATATTGCAACTCCAACTAATCGAAACCAAACATATATCACTTAATCTATACATATTTGAACTATATATGTCAAATTTAGATGAAATTGGTGAAAGTACCAAGTTTCGGGTTCATTTTGTCGATTTTTGTGAATTTGGTCTATTTTACTTCCCAAAACTAACTAGATCTTACATATAGGAGAAAAACTAACACAAAACACTAAATTTATGCATACTTGAAGTTTTAATGTGAAATTAAAGAGCAATAGATTAGAAATTCAAGTTTTGGGTTCGTTTCGGGGTCGATTTTGGTGAAAAATCCACTTTTTCACCCAAAATGAACTTACTATTACAACTCCAACTAAACCAAACATATATCACTTACTCTATACATATTTGAACTATATATGTCAAACTTAGATGGAATTGGTGAAAGTACCAAGTTTCGGGTTCATTTTGTCGATTTTTGTGAATTTGTGTTATTTTACTTCCCAAAACTAACTAGATCTTACATATAGGAGAAAAAAAAACACACAACACTTACTTTATGCATACTTGAAGTTTTAATGTGAAATTTAAGAGCAATAGATTAGAAGTTCAAGTTTTGGGTTCGTTTCGGTGTCGATTTTGGTGAAAATTCCACTTTCTCACCTTAAATGAACTTACTATTACAACTCCAACTAAACCAAACATATATCACTTAATCTATACATATTTGAACTATATATGTCAAATATAGATGAAATTGGTCAAAGAACCAAGTTTCGGGTTCATTTTGTGGATTTTTGTGAATTTGAGTTATTTTAATTCCAAAAACTAGCTTTATCTTACATATAGGAGAAAAACTAACACACCCCACTTACTTTATGCAGACTTGAAGTGCTAATGTGAAATTTAGGTGCAATAGATTAGAAGTTCAAGTTTTTGGTTCGTTTCGGGGTCGATTTTGGTGAAAACTCCACTTTCTCACCCAAAATGAACTTAATATTGCAACTCCAACTAATCGAAACCAAACATATATCACTTAATCTATACATATTTGAACTATATATGTCAAATTTAGATGAAATTGGTGAAAGTACCAAGTTTCGGGTTCATTTTGTCGATTTTTGTGAATTTGGTCTATTTTACTTCCCAAAACTAACTAGATCTTACATATAGGAGAAAAACTAACACAAAACACTAACTTTATGCATACTTGAAGTTTTATTGTGAAATTAAAGAGCAATAGATTAGAAGTTCAAGTTTTGGGTTCGTTTCGGGGTCGATTTTGGTGAAAAATCCACTTTCTCACCCAAAATGAACTTACTATTACAACTCCAACTAAACCAAACATATATCACTTACTCTATACATATTTGAACTATATATGTCAAATTTAGATGGAATTGGTGAAAATACTAAGTTTCGGGTTCATTTTGTCGATTTTTGTGAATTTGTGTTATTTTACTTCCCAAAACTAACTAGATCTTACATATAGGAGAAAAAAAAACACACAACACTTACTTTATGCATACTTGAAGTTTTAATGTGAAATTTAAGAGCAATAGATTAGAAGTTCGAGTTTTGGGTTCGTTTCGGTGTCGATTTTCGTGAAAAATCCACTTTCTTACCTAAAATGAACTTACTATTACAACTCCAACTAAACCAAAAATATATCACTTAATCTATACATATTTAAACTATATATGTCAAATTTAGATGAAATTGGTCAAAGTACCAAGTTTCGGGTTTATTTTGTGGATTTTTGTGAATTTGAGTTATTTAAATTCCAAAATCTAACTAGATCTTACATATAGGAGAAAAACTAACACACCCCACTTAATTTATGCATACTTGAAGTTTTAATGTGACATTTAGGTGCAATAGATTTGAAGTTCATGTTTTGGGTTCGTTTCGGGGTCGATTTTGGTGAAAACTCGACTTTGTCACCCAAAATGAACTTACTATTGCAACTCCAACTAAAACAAACATATATCACTTATTCTATACATATTTGAACTATATATGTCAAATTTAGATGGAATTGGTGAAAGTACCAAGTTTCGGGTTCATTTTATCGATTTTTGTGAATTTGAGCTATTTTAATTCCCAAAACTAACTAGATCTTACATATAGGAGAAAAACCAACACACAACACTTACTTTATGCATACTTGAAGTTTTAATGTGAAATTTAGGGTGCAATAGATTAGAAGTTCAAGTTTTGGGTTCGTTTGCGGGCCGATTTTGGTGAAAACTCCACTTTCTCACCCAAAATGAACTTACTATTGTAACTCCAACTAAACCATACATATATCACTTAATCTATACATATTTGAACTATATATGTCAAATTTAGATGGAAATGGTGAAAGACCCAAGTTTCGGGTTCATTTTGTCGATTTTTGTGAATTTGAGCAATTTTAATTCCCAAAACTAACTAGATCTTACATATAGGAGCAAAACTAACACACACCACTTAATTTATGCATACTTGAAGTTTTAATGTGAAATTTAGGAGCAATAGATTAGAAGTTCAAGTTTTGGGTTCGTTTAGGGGTCGATTTTGGTGAAAAATCCACTTTCTCACCCAAAATGAACTGACTATTACAACTCTAACTAAACCAAACATATATCACTTAATCTATACATATTTAAACTATATATGTCAAATTTAGATGAAATTGGTAAAAGTACCAAGTTTCGGGTTCATTTTGTGGATTTTTGTGAATTTAAGTTATTTTAATTCCAAAAACTAACTAGATCTTACATTTAGGAGAAAAACTAACACACCCCACTTACTTTATGCAGACTTGAAGTGCTGATGTGAAATTTAGGTGCAATAGATTAGAAGTTCAAGTATTTGGTTCGTTTCGGGGTCGATTTTGGTGAAAACAGCACTTGCTCACCCAAAATGAACTTACTATTGCACCTCCAACTAAACCAAACCAAACATATATCACTTAATCTAAACATATTTGAACTATATATGTCAAATTTAGATGAAATTGGTGAAAGTACCAAGTTTCGGGTTTATTTTGTCGATTTTTGTAAATTTGAGCTATTTTACTTCCCAAAACTAACTAGATCTTACATATTGGAGAAAAACTAACACACACAACTTACTTTCTGCATACTTGAAGTTTTAATGTGAAATTTAGGAGCAATAGATTAGAAGATCAAGTTTTGGGATAGTTTCGGGGTCAATTTTGGTGAAAAATCCACTTTCTCACCTAAAATGAACTTATTATTACAACTCCAACTAAACCAAACATATATCACTTAATCAATACATATTTGAACTATATATGTCAAATTTAGATGAAATTAGTCAAAGTACCAAGTTTCGGGTTCATTTTTGTGAATTTGAGTTATTTTAATTCCAAAAACTAACTAGATCTTACATACGGAGAGACAAACTAAAACACCCCACTTACTTTATGCAGACTTCAAGTGCTAATGTGAAATTTAGGTGCAATAGATTAGAAGTTCAAGTTTTTGGTTCGTTTTTAGGTCGATTTTGGTGAAAACTCCAGTTCCTCACCCAAAATGAACTTACTATTGCAAATCCAACTAAACCAAACCAAACATATATCACTTAATCTATACATATTTGAACTATATATGTCAAATTTAGATGAAATTGGTGAAAGTACCAAGTTTCGGGTTCATTTTGTCGATTTTTGTGAATTTGGTCTATTTTACTTCCCAAAACTAACTAGATCTTACATATAGGAGAAAAACTAACACAAAACACTAACTTTATGCATACTTGAAGTTTTATTGTGAAATTAAAGAGCAATAGATTAGAAGTTCAAGTTTTGGGTTCGTTTCGGGGTCGATTTTGGTGAAAAATCCACTTTCTCACCCAAAATGAACTTACTATTACAAATCCAACTAAACCAAACATATATCACTTACTCTATACATATTTGAACTATATATGTCAAATTTAGATGGAATTGGTGAAAATACTAAGTTTCGGGTTCATTTTGTCGATTTTTGTGAATTTGTGTTATTTTACTTCCCAAAACTAACTAGATCTTACATATAGGAGAAAAAAAAACACACAACACTTACTTTATGCATACTTGAAGTTTTAATGTGAAATTTAAGAGCAATAGATTAGAAGTTCGAGTTTTGGGTTCGTTTCGGTGTCGATTTTCGTGAAAAATCCACTTTCTTACCTAAAATGAACTTACTATTACAACTCCAACTAAACCAAAAATATATCACTTAATCTATACATATTTAAACTATATATGTCAAATTTAGATGAAATTGGTCAAAGTACCAAGTTTCGGGTTTATTTTGTGGATTTTTGTGAATTTGAGTTATTTAAATTCCAAAATCTAACTAGATCTTACATATAGGAGAAAAACTAACACACCCCACTTAATTTATGCATACTTGAAGTTTTAATGTGACATTTAGGTGCAATAGATTTGAAGTTCATGTTTTGGGTTCGTTTCGGGGTCGATTTTGGTGAAAACTCGACTTTGTCACCCAAAATGAACTTACTATTGCAACTCCAACTAAAACAAACATATATCACTTATTCTATACATATTTGAACTATATATGTCAAATTTAGATGGAATTGGTGAAAGTACCAAGTTTCGGGTTCATTTTATCGATTTTTGTGAATTTGAGCTATTTTAATTCCCAAAACTAACTAGATCTTACATATAGGAGAAAAACCAACACACAACACTTACTTTATGCATACTTGAAGTTTTAATGTGAAATTTAGGGTGCAATAGATTAGAAGTTCAAGTTTTGGGTTCGTTTCGGGGCCGATTTTGGTGAAAACTCCACTTTCTCACCCAAAATGAACTTACTATTGTAACTCCAACTAAACCATACATATATCACTTAATCTATACATATTTGAACTATATATGTCAAATTTAGATGGAAATGGTGAAAGTCCCAAGTTTCGGGTTCATTTTGTCGATTTTTGTGAATTTGAGCAATTTTAATTCCCAAAACTAACTAGATCTTACATATAGGAGCAAAACTAACACACACCACTTAATTTATGCATACTTGAAGTTTTAATGTGAAATTTAGGAGCAATAGATTAGAAGTTCAAGTTTTGGGTTCGTTTAGGGGTCGATTTTGGTGAAAAATCCACTTTCTCACCCAAAATGAACTGACTATTACAACTCTAACTAAACCAAACATATATCACTTAATCTATACATATTTAAACTATATATGTCAAATTTAGATGAAATTGGTAAAAGTACCAAGTTTCGGGTTCATTTTGTGGATTTTTGTGAATTTGAGTTATTTTAATTCCAAAAACTAACTAGATCTTACATTTAGGAGAAAAACTAACACACCCCACTTACTTTATGCAGACTTGAAGTGCTGATGTGAAATTTAGGTGCAATAGATTAGAAGTTCAAGTATTTGGTTCGTTTCGGGGTCGATTTTGGTGAAAACAAAGACTTGCTCACCCAAAATGAACTTACTATTGCAACTCCAACTAAACCAAACCAAACATATATCACTTAATCTATACATATTTGAACTATATATGTCAAATTTAGATGAAATTGGTGAAAGTACCAAGTTTCGGGTTTATTTTGTCGATTTTTGTAAATTTGAGCTATTTTACTTCCCAAAACTAACTAGATCTTACATATTGGAGAAAAACTAACACACACAACTTACTTTCTGCATACTTGAAGTTTTAATGTGAAATTTAGGAGCAATAGATTAGAAGATCAAGTTTTGGGATAGTTTCGGGGTCAATTTTGGTGAAAAATCCACTTTCTCACCTAAAATGAACTTAGTATTACAACTCCAACTAAACCAAACATATATCACTTAATCAATACATATTTGAACTATATATGTCAAATTTAGATGAAATTAGTCAAAGTACCAAGTTTCGGGTTCATTTTTGTGAATTTGAGTTATTTTAATTCCAAAAACTAACTAGATCTTACATACGGAGACAAACTAAAACACCCCACTTACTTTATGCAGACTTCAAGTGCTAATGTGAAATTTAGGTGCAATAGATTAGAAGTTCAAGTTTTTGGTTCGTTTAAGGTCGATTTTGGTGAAAACTCCAGTTCCTCACCCAAAATGAACTTACTATTGCAAATCCAACTAAACCAAACCAAACATATATCACTTAATCTATACATATTTGAACTATATATGTCAAAATTTGATGAAATTGGAGAAAGTGCCAAGTTTCGGGTTCATTTTGTCGATTTTTGTGAATTTGGGCTATTTTACTTCCCAAAACTAACTAGATCTTACATATTGAAGAAAAACTAACACAAACACTTACTTTATGCATACTTGAAGTTTTAATGTGAAATTTAGGAGCAATAGATTAGAAGTTCAAGTTTTGGGTTCGTTTCGGGGTCGATTTTGGTGAAAAATCCACTTTCTCACCCATAATGAACTTACTATTACAACTCCAACTAAACCAAACATATATCAATTACTCTATACATATTTGAACTATATATGTCAAATTTAGATGGAATTGGTGAAAGTTCCAAGATTCGGGATCATTTTGTCGATTTTTGTGAATTTGTGCTATTTTAGTTCCCAAAACTAACTAGATCTAACATATAGGAGAAAAAAAAACACACAACACTTACTTTATGCATACTTGAAGTTTTACTGTGAAATTTAGGAGCAATAGATTAGAAGTTCAAGTTTTGGGTTCGTTTCGGTGTTGATTTTGGTGAAAAATCCACTTTCTCACCTAAAATGAACTTACTATTACAACTCCAACTAAACCAAACATATATCACTTAATCTATACATATTTGAACTATATATGTCAAATTTAGATGAAATTGGTGAAAGTACCAAGTTTCGGGTTCATTTTGTCGATTTTTGTGAATTTGTTCTATTTTACTTCCCAAAACTAACTAGATCTTACATATAGGAGAAAAACTAACACAAAACACTAACTTTATGCATACTTGAAGTTTTAATGTGAAATTTAGGAGCAATAGTTTAGAAGTTCAAGTTTTGGGTTCGTTTCGGGGTCGATTTTGGTGAAAAATCCACTTTCTCACCTAAAATGAACTTACTATTACAACTCCAACTAAACCAAACATATATCACTTAATCTATACGTATTTGAACTATATATGTCAAATTCAAATGAAATTGGTGAAAGTACCAAGTTTCGGGTTCATTTTGTCGATTTTTGTGAATTTGAGTTATTTTACTTCCCAAAACTAACTAGATCTCACATATAGGAGAAAAACTAACACACACTACTTAATTTATGCATACTTGAAGTTTTAATGTGAAATTTAGGAGCAATAGATTAGAATTTCAAGTTTTGGGTTCCTTTCGGGGTCGATTTTGGTGAATAATCCACTTTCTCACCTTAAATGAACTTACTATTACAACTCCAACTAAACCAAACATATATCACTTAATCTATACAAATTTGAACTATATATGTCAAATATAGATGAAATTGGTCAAAGAACCAAGTTTCGGGTTCATTTTGTGGATTTTTGTGAATTTGAGTTATTTTAATTCCAAAAACTAACTTGATCTTACATATAGGAGAAAAACTAACACACCCCACTTACTTTATGCAGACTTGAAGTGCTAATGTGAAATTTAGGTGCAATAGATTAGAAGTTCAAGTTTTTGGTTCGTTTCGGGGTTGATTTTGGTGAAAACTCCACTTTCTCACCCAAAATGAACTTAATATTGCAACTCCAACTAATCCAAACCAAACATATATCACTTAATCTATACATATTTGAACTATATATGTCAAATATAGATGAAATTGGTCAAAGAACCAAGTTTCGGGTTCATTTTGTGGATTTTTGTGAATTTGAGTTATTTTAATTCCAAAAACTAGCTTTATCTTACATATAGGAGAAAAACTAACACACCCCACTTACTTTATGCAGACTTGAAGTGCTAATGTGAAATTTAGGTGCAATAGATTAGAAGTTCAAGTTTTTGGTTCGTTTCGGGGTCGATTTTGGTGAAAACTCCACTTTCTCACCCAAAATGAACTTAATATTGCAACTCCAACTAATCGAAACCAAACATATATCACTTAATCTATACATATTTGAACTATATATGTCAAATTTAGATGAAATTGGTGAAAGTACCAAGTTTCGGGTTCATTTTGTCGATTTTTGTGAATTTGGTCTATTTTACTTCCCAAAACTAACTAGATCTTACATATAGGAGAAAAACTAACACAAAACACTAACTTTATGCATACTTGAAGTTTTATTGTGAAATTAAAGAGCAATAGATTAGAAGTTCAAGTTTTGGGTTCGTTTCGGGGTCGATTTTGGTGAAAAATCCACTTTCTCACCCAAAATGAACTTACTATTACAACTCCAACTAAACCAAACATATATCACTTACTCTATACATATTTGAACTATATATGTCAAATTTAGATGGAATTGGTGAAAATACTAAGTTTCGGGTTCATTTTGTCGATTTTTGTGAATTTGTGTTATTTTACTTCCCAAAACTAACTAGATCTTACATATAGGAGAAAAAAAAACACACAACACTTACTTTATGCATACTTGAAGTTTTAATGTGAAATTTAAGAGCAATAGATTAGAAGTTCGAGTTTTGGGTTCGTTTCGGTGTCGATTTTCGTGAAATATCCACTTTCTTACCTAAAATGAACTTACTATTACAACTCCAACTAAACCAAAAATATATCACTTAATCTATACATATTTAAACTATATATGTCAAATTTAGATGAAATTGGTCAAAGTACCAAGTTTCGGGTTTATTTTGTGGATTTTTGTGAATTTGAGTTATTTAAATTCCAAAATCTAACTAGATCTTACATATAGGAGAAAAACTAACACACCCCACTTAATTTATGCATACTTGAAGTTTTAATGTGACATTTAGGTGCAATAGATTTGAAGTTCATGTTTTGGGTTCGTTTCGGGGTCGATTTTGGTGAAAACTCGACTTTGTCACCCAAAATGAACTTACTATTGCAACTCCAACTAAAACAAACATATATCACTTATTCTATACATATTTGAACTATATATGTCAAATTTAGATGGAATTGGTGAAAGTACCAAGTTTCGGGTTCATTTTATCGATTTTTGTGAATTTGAGCTATTTTAATTCCCAAAACTAACTAGATCTTACATATAGGAGAAAAACCAACACACAACACTTACTTTATGCATACTTGAAGTTTTAATGTGAAATTTAGGGTGCAATAGATTAGAAGTTCAAGTTTTGGGGTTCGTTTCGGGGCCGATTTTGGTGAAAACTCCACTTTCTCACCCAAAATGAACTTACTATTGTAACTCCAACTAAACCATACATATATCACTTAATCTATACATATTTGAACTATATATGTCAAATTTAGATGGAAATGGTGAAAGACCCAAGTTTCGGGTTCATTTTGTCGATTTTTGTGAATTTGAGCAATTTTAATTCCCAAAACTAACTAGATCTTACATATAGGAGCAAAACTAACACACACCACTTAATTTATGCATACTTGAAGTTTTAATGTGAAATTTAGGAGCAATAGATTAGAAGTTCAAGTTTTGGGTTCGTTTAGGGGTCGATTTTGGTGAAAAATCCACTTTCTCACCCAAAATGAACTGACTATTACAACTCTAACTAAACCAAACATATATCACTTAATCTATACATATTTAAACTATATATGTCAAATTTAGATGAAATTGGTAAAAGTACCAAGTTTCGGGTTCATTTTGTGGATTTTTGTGAATTTGAGTTATTTTAATTCCAAAAACTAACTAGATCTTACATACAGGAGACAAACTAAAACACCCCACTTACTTTATGCAGACTTCAAGTGCTAATGTGAAATTTAGGTGCAATAGATTAGAAGTTCAAGTTTTTGGTTCGTTTCTGGGTCGATTTTGGTGAAAACTCCAGTTCCTCACCCAAAATGAACTTACTATTGCAAATCCAACTAAACCAAACCAAACATATATCACTTAATCTATACATATTTGAACTATATATGTCAAAATTTGATGAAATTGGAGAAAGTGCCAAGTTTCGGGTTCATTTTGTCGATTTTTGTGAATTTGGGCTATTTTACTTCCCAAAACTAACTAGATCTTACATATTGAAGAAAAACTAACACAAACACTTACTTTATGCATACTTGAAGTTTTAATGTGAAATTTAGGAGCAATAGATTAGAAGTTCAAGTTTTGGGTTCGTTTCGGGGTCGATTTTGGTGAAAAATCCACTTTCTCACCCATAATGAACTTACTATTACAACTCCAACTAAACCAAACATATATCAATTACTCTATACATATTTGAACTATATATTTCAAATTTAGATGGAATTGGTGAAAGTTCCAAGATTCGGGATCATTTTGTCGATTTTTGTGAATTTGTGCTATTTTAGTTCCCAAAACTAACTAGATCTTACATATAGGAGAAAAAAAAACACACAACACTTACTTTATGCATACTTGAAGTTTTACTGTGAAATTTAGGAGCAATAGATTAGAAGTTCAAGTTTTGGGTTCGTTTCGGTGTTGATTTTGGTGAAAAATCCACTTTCTCACCTAAAATGAACTTACTATTACAACTCCAACTAAACCAAACATATATCACTTAATCTATACATATTTGAACTATATATGTCAAATTTAGATGAAATTGGTGAAAGTACCAAGTTTCGGGTTCATTTTGTCGATTTTTGTGAATTTGGTCTATTTTACTTCCCAAAACTAACTAGATCTTACATATAGGAGAAAAACTAACACAAAACACTAACTTTATGCATACTTGAAGTTTTAATGTGAAATTTAGGAGCAATAGTTTAGAAGTTCAAGTTTTGGGTTCGTTTCGGGGTCGATTTTGGTGAAAAATCCACTTTCTCACCTAAAATGAACTTACTATTACAACTCCAACTAAACCAAACATATATCACTTAATCTATACATATTTGAACTATATATGTCAAATTCAAATGAAATTGGTGAAAGTACCAAGTTTCGGGTTCATTTTGTCGATTTTTGTGAATTTGAGTTATTTTACTTCCCAAAACTAACTAGATCTCACATATAGGAGAAAAACTAACACACACTACTTAATTTATGCATACTTGAAGTTTTAATGTGAAATTTAGGAGCAATAGATTAGAATTTCAAGTTTTGGGTTCCTTTCGGGGTCGATTTTGGTGAATAATCCACTTTCTCACCTTAAATGAACTTACTATTACAACTCCAACTAAACCAAACATATATCACTTAATCTATACAAATTTGAACTATATATGTCAAATATAGATGAAATTGGTCAAAGAACCAAGTTTCGGGTTCATTTTGTGGATTTTTGTGAATTTGAGTTATTTTAATTCCAAAAACTAACTTGATCTTTCATATAGGAGAAAAACTAACACACCCCACTTACTTTATGCAGACTTGAAGTGCTAATGTGAAATTTAGGTGCAATAGATTAGAAGTTCAAGTTTTTGGTTCGTTTCGGGGTTGATTTTGGTGAAAACTCCACTTTCTCACCCAAAATGAACTTAATATTGCAACTCCAACTAATCCAAACCAAACATATATCACTTAATCTATACATATTTGAACTATATATGTCAAATTTAGATGAAATTGGTGAAAGTACCAAGTTTCGGGTTCATTTTGTCGATTTTTGTGAATTTGGTCTATTTTACTTCCCAAAACTAACTAGATCTTACATATAGGAGAAAAACTAACACAAAACACTAACTTTATGCATACTTGAAGTTTTATTGTGAAATTAAAGAGCAATAGATTAGAAGTTCAAGTTTTGGGTTCGTTTCGGGGTCGATTTTGGTGAAAAATCCACTTTCTCACCCAAAATGAACTTACTATTACAACTCCAACTAAACCAAACATATATCACTTACTCTATACATATTTGAACTATATATGTCAAATTTAGATGGAATTGGTGAAAATACTAAGTTTCGGGTTCATTTTGTCGATTTTTGTGAATTTGTGTTATTTTACTTCCCAAAACTAACTAGATCTTACATATAGGAGAAAAAAAAACACACAACACTTACTTTATGCATAATTGAAGTTTTAATGTGAAATTTAAGAGCAATAGATTAGAAGTTCGAGTTTTGGGTTCGTTTCGGTGTCGATTTTCGTGAAAAATCCACTTTCTTACCTAAAATGAACTTACTATTATAACTCCAACTAAACCAAAAATATATCACTTAATCTATACATATTTAAACTATATATGTCAAATTTAGATGAAATTGGTCAAAGTACCAAGTTTCGGGTTTATTTTGTGGTTTTTTGTGAATTTGAGTTATTTAAATTCCAAAATCTAACTAGATCTTACATATAGGAGAAAATCTAACACACCCCACTTAATTTATGCATACTTGAAGTTTTAATGTGACATTTAGGTGCAATAGATTTGAAGTTCATGTTTTGGGTTCGTTTCGGGGTCGATTTTGGTGAAAACTCGGACTTTGTCACCCAAAATGAACTTACTATTGCAACTCCAACTAAAACAAACATATATCACTTATTCTATACATATTTGAACTATATATGTCAAATTTAGATGGAATTGGTGAAAGTACCAAGTTTCGGGTTCATTTTATCGATTTTTGTGAATTTGAGCTATTTTAATTCCCAAAACTAACTAGATCTTACATATAGGAGAAAAACCAACACACAACACTTACTTTATGTATACTTGAAGTTTTAATGTGAAATTTAGGGTGCAATAGATTAGAAGTTCAAGTTTTGGGTTCGTTTCGGGGCGATTTTGGTGAAAACTCCACTTTCTCACCCAAAATGAACTTACTATTGTAACTCCAACTAAACCATACATATATCACTTAATCTATACATATTTGAACTATATATGTCAAATTTAGATGGAAATGGTGAAAGACCCAAGTTTCGGGTTCATTTTGTCGATTTTTGTGAATTTGAGCAATTTTAATTCCCAAAACTAACTAGATCTTACATATAGGAGCAAAACTAACACACACCACTTAATTTATGCATACTTGAAGTTTTAATGTGAAATTTAGGAGCAATAGATTAGAAGTTCAAGTTTTGGGTTCGTTTAGGGGTCGATTTTGGTGAAAAATCCACTTTCTCACCCAAAATGAACCGGACTATTACAACTCTAACTAAACCAAACATATATCACTTAATCTATACATATTTAAACTATATATGTCAAATTTAGATGAAATTGGTAAAAGTACCAAGTTTCGGGTTCATTTTGTGGATTTTTGTGAATTTGAGTTATTTTAATTCCAAAAACTAACTAGATCTTACATTTAGGAGAAAAACTAACACACCCCACTTACTTTATGCAGACTTGAAGTGCTGATGTGAAATTTAGGTGCAATAGATTAGAAGTTCAAGTATTTGGTTCGTTTCGGGGTCGATTTTGGTGAAAACAGCACTTGCTCACCCAAAATGAACTTACTATTGCAACTCCAACTAAACCAAACCAAACATATATCACTTAATCTATACATATTTGAACTATATATGTCAAATTTAGATGAAATTGGTGAAAGTACCAAGTTTCGGGTTTATTTTGTCGATTTTTGTAAATTTGAGCTATTTTACTTCCCAAAACTAACTAGATCTTACATATTGGAGAAAAACTAACACACACAACTTACTTTCTGCATACTTGAAGTTTTAATGTGAAATTTAGGAGCAATAGATTAGAAGATCAAGTTTTGGGATAGTTTCGGGGTCAATTTTGGTGAAAAATACACTTTCTCACCTAAAATGAACTTATTATTACAACTCCAACTAAACCAAACATATATCACTTAATCAATACATATTTGAACTATATATGTCAAATTTAGATGAAATTAGTCAAAGTACCAAGTTTCAGGTTCATTTTTGTGAATTTGAGTTATTTTAATTCCAAAAACTAACTAGATCTTACATACAGGAGACAAACTAAAACACCCCACTTACTTTATGCAGACTTCAAGTGCTAATGTGAAATTTAGGTGCAATAGATTAGAAGTTCAAGTTTTTGGTTCGTTTCTGGGTTGATTTTGGTGAAAACTCCAGTTCCTCACCCAAAATGAACTTACTATTGCAAATCCAACTAAACCAAACCAAACATATATCACTTAATCTATACATATTTGAACTATATATGTCAAAATTTGATGAAATTGGAGAAAGTGCCAAGTTTCGGGTTCATTTTGTCGATTTTTGTGAATTTGGGCTATTTTACTTCCCAAAACTAACTAGATCTTACATATTGAAGAAAAACTAACACAAACACTTACTTTATGCATACTTGAAGTTTTAATGTGAAATTTAGGAGCAATAGATTAGAAGTTCAAGTTTTGGGTTCGTTTCGGGGTCGATTTTGGTGAAAAATCCACTTTCTCACCCATAATGAACTTACTATTACAACTCCAACTAAACCAAACATATATCAATTACTCTATACATATTTGAACTATATATGTCAAATTTAGATGGAATTGGTGAAAGTTCCAAGATTCGGGATCATTTTGTCGATTTTTGTGAATTTGTGCTATTTTAGTTCCCAAAACTAACTAGATCTTACATATAGGAGAAAAAAAAACACACAACACTTACTTTATGCATACTTGAAGTTTTACTGTGAAATTTAGGAGCAATAGATTAGAAGTTCAAGTTTTGGGTTCGTTTCGGTGTTGATTTTGGTGAAAAATCCACTTTCTCACCTAAAATGAACTTACTATTACAACTCCAACTAAACCAAACATATATCACTTAATCTATACATATTTGAACTATATATGTCAAATTTAGATGAAATTGGTGAAAGTACCAAGTTTCGGGTTCATTTTGTCGATTTTTGTGAATTTGGTCTATTTTACTTCCCAAAACTAACTAGATCTTACATATAGGAGAAAAACTAACACAAAACACTAACTTTATGCATACTTGAAGTTTTAATGTGAAATTTAGGAGCAATAGTTTAGAAGTTCAAGTTTTGGGTTCGTTTCGGGGTCGATTTTGGTGAAAAATCCACTTTCTCACCTAAAATGAACTTACTATTACAACTCCAACTAAACCAAACATATATCACTTAATCTATACATATTTGAACTATATATGTCAAATTTAAATGAAATTGGTGAAAGTACCAAGTTTCGGGTTCATTTTGTCGATTTTTGTGAATTTGAGTTATTTTACTTCCCAAAACTAACTAGATCTCACATATAGGAGAAAAACTAACACACACTACTTAATTTATGCATACTTGAAGTTTTAATGTGAAATTTAGGAGCAATAGATTAGAATTTCAAGTTTTTGGGTTCCTTTCGGGGTCGATTTTGGTGAATAATCCACTTTCTCACCTTAAATGAACTTACTATTACAACTCCAACTAAACCAAACATATATCACTTAATCTATACAAATTTGAACTATATATGTCAAATATAGATGAAATTGGTCAAAGAACCAAGTTTCGGGTTCATTTTGTGGATTTTTGTGAATTTGAGTTATTTTAATTCCAAAAACTAACTTGATCTTACATATAGGAGAAAAACTAACACACCCCACTTACTTTATGCAGACTTGAAGTGCTAATGTGAAATTTAGGTGCAATAGATTAGAAGTTCAAGTTTTTGGTTCGTTTCGGGGTTGATTTTGGTGAAAACTCCACTTTCTCACCCAAAATGAACTTAATATTGCAACTCCAACTAATCCAAACCAAACATATATCACTTAATCTATACATATTTGAACTATATATGTCAAATTTAGATGAAATTGGTGAAAGTACCAAGTTTCGGGTTCATTTTGTCGATTTTTGTGAATTTGGTCTATTTTACTTCCCAAAACTAACTAGATCTTACATATAGGAGAAAAACTAACACAAAACACTAACTTTATGCATACTTGAAGTTTTAATGTGAAATTTAGGAGCAATAGTTTAGAAGTTCAAGTTTTGGGTTCGTTTCGGGGTCGATTTTGGTGAAAAATCCACTTTCTCACCTAAAATGAACTTACTATTACAACTCCAACTAAACCAAACATATATCACTTAATCTATACATATTTGAACTATATATGTCAAATTTAGATGAAATTGGTGAAAGTACCAAGTTTCGGGTTCATTTTGTCGATTTTTGTGAATTTGAGTTATTTTACTTCCCAAAACTAACTAGATCTCACATATAGGAGAAAAACTAACACACACTACTTAATTTATGCATACTTGAAGTTTTAATGTGAAATTTAGGAGCAATAGATTAGAAGTTCAAGCTTTGGGTTCGTTTCGGGGTCGATTTTGGTGAATAATCCACTTTCTCACCTTAAATGAACTTACTATTACAACTCCAACTAAACCAAACATATATCCCTTAATCTATACATATTTGAACTATATATGTCAAATATAGATTAAATTGGTCAAAGAACCAAGTTTCGGGTTCATTTTATGGATTTTTGTGAATTTGAGTTATTTTAATTCCAAAAACTAACTTGATCTTACATATAGGAGAAAAACTAACACACCCCACTTACTTTATGCAGACTTGAAGTGCTAATGTGAAATTTAGGTGCAATAGATTAGAAGTTCAAGTTTTTGGTTCGTTTCGGGGTCGATTTTGGTGAAAACTCCACTTTCTCTCCCAAAAAGAACTTAATATTGCAACTCCAACTAATCCAAACCAAACATATATCACTTAATTTATACATATTTGAACTATATATGTCAAATTTAGATGAAATTGGTGAAAGTACCAAGTTTCGGGTTCATTTTGTCGATTTTTGTGAATTTGGTCTATTTTACTTCCCAAAACTAACTAGATCTTACATATTGAAGAAAAACTAACACAAAACACTAACTTTATTCATAATTGAAGTTTTAATGTGAAATTTAGGAGCAATAGTTTAGAAGTTCAAGTTTTGGGTTCGTTTCGGGGTCGATTTTGGTGAAAAATCCACTTTTTCACCCAAAATGAACTTACTATTACAACTCCAACTAAACCAAACATATATCACTTAATCTATACATATTTGAATTATATATGTCAAATTTAGATGAAATTGGTGAAAGTACCAAGTTTCGGGTTCATTTTGTCGATTTTTGTGAATTTGAGTTATTTTACTTCCCAAAACTAACTAGATCTCACATATAGGAGAAAAACTAACACACACTACTTAATTTATGCATACTTGAAGTTTTAATGTGAAATTTAGGAGCAATAGATTAGAAGTTCAAGCTTTGGGTTCGTTTCGGGGTCGATTTTGGTGAATAATCCACTTTCTCACCTTAAATGAACTTACTATTACAACTCCAACTAAACCAAATATATATCCCTTAATCTATACATATTTGAACTATATATGTCAAATATAGATGAAATTGGTCAAAGAACTAAGTTTCGGGTTCATTTTGTGGATTTTAGTGAATTTGAGTTATTTTAAATCCAAAAACTAACTTGATCTTACATATAGGAGAAAAACTAACACACCCCTCTTACTTTATGCAGACTTGAAGTGCTAATGTGAAATTTAGGTGCAATAGATTAGAAGTTCAAGTTTTTGGTTCGTTTCGGGGTCGATTTTGGTGAAAACTCCACTTTCTCACCCAAAATGAACTTAATATTGCAACTCCAACTAATCGAAACCAAACATATATCACTTAATCTATACATATTTGAACTATATATGTCAAATTTAGATGAAATTGGTGAAAGTACCAAGTTTCGGGTTCATTTTGTCGATTTTTGTGAATTTGGTCTATTTTACTTCCCAAAACTAACTAGATCTTACATATAGGAGAAAAACTAACACAAAACACTAAATTTATGCATACTTGAAGTTTTAATGTGAAATTAAAGAGCAATAGATTAGAAGTTCAAGTTTTGGGTTCGTTTCGGGGTCGATTTTGGTGAAAAATCCACTTTTTCACCCAAAATGAACTTACTATTACAACTCCAACTAAACCAAACATATATCACTTACTCTATACATATTTGAACTATATATGTCAAATTTAGATGGAATTGGTGAAAGTACCAAGTTTCGGGTTCATTTTGTCGATTTTTGTGAATTTGTGTTATTTTACTTCCCAAAACTAACTAGATCTTACATATAGGAGAAAAAAAAACACACAACACTTACTTTATGCATACTTGAAGTTTTAATGTGAAATTTAAGAGCAATAGGATAGAAGTTCAAGTTTTGGGTTCGTTTCGGTGTCGATTTTGGTGAAAAATCCACTTTCTCACCTTAAATGAACTTACTATTACAACTCCAACTAAACCAAACATATATCACTTAATCTATACATATTTGAACTATATATGTCAAATATAGATGAAATTGGTCAAAGAACCAAGTTTCGGGTTCATTTTGTGGATTTTTGTGAATTTGGAGTTATTTTAATTCCAAAAACTAGCTTTATCTTACATATAGGAGAAAAACTAACACACCCCACTTACTTTATGCAGACTTGAAGTGCTAATGTGAAATTTAGGTGCAATTGATTAGAAGTTCAAGTTTTTGGTTCGTTTCGGGGTCGATTTTGGTGAAAACTCCACTTTCTCACCCAAAATGAACTTAATATTGCAACTCCAACTAATCGAAACCAAACATATATCACTTAATCTATACATATTTGAACTATATATGTCAAATTTAGATGAAATTGGTGAAAGTACCAAGTTTCGGGTTCATTTTGTCGATTTTTGTGAATTTGGTCTATTTTACTTCCCAAAACTAACTAGATCTTACATATAGGAGAAAAACTAACACAAAACACTAACTTTATGCATACTTGAAGTTTTATTGTGAAATTAAAGAGCAATAGATTAGAAGTTCAAGTTTTGGGTTCGTTTCGGGGTCGATTTTGGTGAAAAATCCACTTTCTCACCCAAAATGAACTTACTATTACAACTCCAACTAAACCAAACATATATCACTTACTCTATACATATTTGAACTATATATGTCAAATTTAGATGGAATTGGTGAAAATACTAAGTTTCGGGTTCATTTTGTCGATTTTTGTGAATTTGTGTTATTTTACTTCCCAAAACTAACTAGATCTTACATATAGGAAAAAAAAAAACACACAACACTTACTTTATGCATACTTGAAGTTTTAATGTGAAATTTAAGAGCAATAGATTAGAAGTTCGAGTTTTGGGGTTCGTTTCGGTGTCGATTTTCGTGAAAAATCCACTTTCTTACCTAAAATGAACTTACTATTACAACTCCAACTAAACCAAAAATATATCACTTAATCTATACATATTTAAACTATATATGTCAAATTTAGATGAAATTGGTCAAAGTACCAAGTTTCGGGTTTATTTTGTGGATTTTTGTGAATTTGAGTTATTTAAATTCCAAAATCTAACTAGATCTTACATATAGGAGAAAAACTAACACACCCCACTTAATTTATGCATACTTGAAGTTTTAATGTGACATTTAGGTGCAATAGATTTGAAGTTCATGTTTTGGGTTCGTTTCGGGGTCGATTTTGGTGAAAACTCGACTTTGTCACCAAAAATGAACTTACTATTGCAACTCCAACTAAAACAAACATATATCACTTATTCTATACATATTTGAACTATATATGTCAAATTTAGATGGAATTGGTGAAAGTACCAAGTTTCGGGTTCATTTTATCGATTTTTGTGAATTTGAGCTATTTTAATTCCCAAAACTAACTAGATCTTACATATAGGAGAAAAACCAACACACAACACTTACTTTATGCATACTTGAAGTTTTAATGTGAAATCTAGGGTGCAATAGATTAGAAGTTCAAGTTTTGGGTTCGTTTGGGGCGATTTTGGTGAAAACTCCACTTTCTCACCCAAAATGAACTTACTATTGTAACTCCAACTAAACCATACATATATCACTTAATCTATACATATTTGAACTATATATGTCAAATTTAGATGGAAATGGTGAAAGACCCAAGTTTCGGGTTCATTTTGTCGATTTTTGTGAATTTGAGCAATTTTAATTCCCAAAACTAACTAGATCTTACATATAGGAGCAAAACTAACACACACCACTTGCTTTATGCATACTTCAAGTTTTTGGTTCGTTTCTGGGTCGATTTTGGTGAAAAGTCCACTTTTTCACCCAAAATGAACTTACTATTGCAACCCCAACTAAACCAAACATATATCACTTAATCTATACATATTTGAACTATATATGTCTAATTTAGATGGAATTGGTCAAAGTACCAAGTTTCGGGTTCATTTTGTCGATTTTTGGGAATTTGAGCTATTTTACTTTCCAAAACAAACTAGATCTTACATATAGGAGAAAAACTAACACACACCACTTATTTTATGCATACTTGAAGTGTTAATGTGAAATTAAGGTGTAATAGATTAGAAGTTCAAGTTTTGGGGTTCGTTTCTGGGTCGATTCCGGTGAAAACTCCACTTTCTCACCCAAAATGAACTTACTATTGCAACCCCAACTAAACCAAACATATATCACTTAATCTATACATATTTGAACTATATATGTATAATTTAGATGGAATTGGTCAACGTACCAAGTTTCGGGTTCATTTTGTCGATTTTTGGGAATTTGAGCTATTTTACTTCCCAAAACTAACTAGATCTTACATATAGGAGCAAAAATAACACACAACACTTACTTTATGCACACTTGAAGTTTTAATGTGAAATTTAGGTGCAATAGATTAGAAGTTCAAGTGTTGGTTTGCTTTCGGGGTTAATTTTGGTAAAAACTCGACTTTCTCACCCAAAATGAACTTATTATTGCAACTCCAACTAAACTAAACATATATCACTTATTCTATACAAATTTTAACTATATATGTCAAATTTAGATGGAATTGGTCAAAGTACCAAGTTTTTGACACATTTTGTTGATTTTTGTGAATTTGAGCTATTTTACTTCCCAAAACTAACTAGATCTTACATATAGGAGCAAAACTAACACACACCACTTACTTTTTGCATACTTGAAATGTTAATGTGAAATTTAGGTGCAATAGATAAGAAGTTCAAGTTTTGGGTTCGTTTCGGGGTCGATTCTGGTGTAAACTCCACTTTCTCACCCAAAATGAACTTACTATTGCAACCCCAACTAAACCAAACATATATCACTTAATCAATACATATTTGAACTATATATGTCTAATTTTGATGGAATTGGTCAAAGTACCAAGTTTCGGGTTCATTTTGTCGATTTTTGTGAATTTGATCTATTTTACTTCCCAAAACTAATAAGATTTTACATATAGGAGCAAAACTAACACACACCACTTACTTTATGCATACTTGAAGTGTTAATGTGAAATTTAGGTGTAATAGGTTAGAAGTTCAAGTTTTGGATTCGTTTCGGGGTCGATTTTGGTGAAAACTCCACTTTCTCACCCAAAATGAACTTACTATTGCAACTCCAACTAAACAAAACATATATCACTTAATCTATTCATATTTGAACTATATATGTGTAATGTAGATGGAATTGGTCAAAGTACCAAGTTTCGGGTTCATTTTATCGATTTTTGGGATTTTTGAGCTATTTTACTTCCCAAAACTAACTAGATCTTACATATAGGAGCAAAACTATCACACACCACTTGCTTTATGCATACTTGAAGTGTTAATGTGAAATTTAGGTGCAATAGGTTAGAAGTTCAAGATTTGGGTTCGTTTCGGGAGGTCGATTTTGGTGAAAACTCCACTTTTTCACCCAAAATGAACTTACTATTGCAACTCCAACTAAACCAAACATATATCACTTAATCTATACATATTTGAACTATATATGTCTAATTTAGATGGAATTCGTCAAAGTACCAAGTTTCGGATTTATTATGTCGATTTTTGGGAATTTGAGCTATTTTACTTCCCAAAACTAACTAGATCTTACATATTGGAGTAAAACTAACACACACCACTTACTTTATGCATACTTAAAGGGTTAATGTGAAATTTAGGTGAAATAGATTATATGTTCAAGTTTTGGGTTCGTTTCGGGGTCGATTTTGGTGAAAACTCCACTTTCTCACCCAAAATGAACTTACTATTGCAACTCCAACTAAACCAAACATAAATCACTTAGTCAATACATATATGAACTATATTTGTCAATTTAGATGGAATTGGTCAAAGTAGCAAGTTTCGGATTCATTTTGTCGATTTTTGAGAGTTTGAGCTATTTTACTTCCCAAAACTAACTAGATCTTACATATAGTAGCATAATTAACACACACCACTTACTTTATGCATATTTGAAGTGTTAATGTGAAATTTAGGTGCAATAGATTAGAAGTTCAAGTTTTGGGTTCGTTTCGGGCCGATTTTGGTTAAAACTCCACTTTCTCACCCAAAATGAACTTACTATTGCAACTCCTACTAAACCAAACATATATCACTTAATATATACATATTTGAACTATATATGTCAAATTTAGATGGAATTATTGAAAGTACCAAGTTTCGGGTTCATTTTTGTCGATTTTTATGAATTTAAGCTATTTGAATTCCCTAAACTAACTAGATCTTACATATTGTTGAAAAACTAACACACAACACTTACTTTATGCATACTTGAAGTTTTAATGTGAAATTTAGGTGCAATGCATTACAAGTTCATGTTTTGGGGTTCTTTCCGGGGTCGATTTTGGTGAAAACTTGACTTTCTCACCCAAAATGAACTTATTATTGCAACTCCAACTAAACCAAACATATATCACTTATTCTATACATATTTGAACTATATATGTCAAATTTTGATGGTATTGGTCAAAGTACCAAGTTTCTGACTCATTTTGTTGATTTTTGTGAATTTGAACTATTTTACTTCTCAAAACTAACTAGATGTTACATATAGGAGAAAAACTAACACACACCACTTACTTTATGCATACTTGAAGTGTTAATGCAAAATTTAGGTATAATAGATTAGAAGTTCATGTTTTGGGTTCGTTTCGGGTCGATTTTGGTGAAAACTCCACTTTCTCACCCAAAATGAACTTACTATTGCAACTCCAACTAAACCAAGCATATATAACTTAATCTATTCATATTTGAACTATATATGTCTAATTTAGATGGAATTGGTCAAAGTACCAAATTTCGGGTTCATTTTGTCGATTTTTGTGAATTTGAGCTATTTTTATTCCCAAAACTAACTAGATCTTACATATAGGAGCAAAACTAATAGACACCACTTGATTTATGCATACTTGAAGTGTTAATGTGAAATTTAGGTGCAATAGATTAGAAGTTCAAGTTTTGGGTTCGTTTTGGGGTCGATTTTGGTGAAAACTCGACTTTCTCACCCTAAATGAACTTATTATTGCAACTCCAACTAAACCAAACATATATCACTTATTCTATACAATTTTGAACTATATATGTCAAATTTTGATGGTATTGGTCAAAGTACCAAGTTTCTGACTCAATTTGTTGATTTTTGTGAATTTGAGCTATTTTACTTCTAAAAACTAGCTAGATCTTACATATAGGAGAAAAACTAACAGACACCACTTATTTTTTGCATACTTGAAGTTTTAATGTGAAATTTAGGCGCAATAAATTAGAAGTTCAAGTTTTTGGTTCGTTTCGGGTCGATTCCGGTGAAAACTCCACTTTTTCACCCAAAATGAACTTACTATTGCAACTCCAACTAAACCAAACATATATCACTAAATCTACACATATTTAAACTACATATGTCTAATTTAGAAGGAATTGGTCAAAGTACCATGTTTCTGGTTCATTTTGTCGATTTTTGTGAATTTCGAGCTTTTTTAATTCCCAAAACTAACTAGATCTTACATATAGGAGCAAAAGTAACACACACCACTTACTTTATGCATACTTGAAGTGTTAATGCAAAATTTAGGTGTAATAATTTAGAAGTTCATGTTTTGGGTTCGTTTCGGGGTCGATTTTGGTGAAAACTCCACTTTCTCACCCAAAATGAACTTACTATTGCAACTCCAACTAAACCACACATATATCACTTAATCTATACATATTTGAACTATATATGTCTAATTTAGATGGAATTGGTTAAAGTACCAAGTTTCGGGTTCATTTTCTCTATTTTTGGGAATTTGAGCTATTTTACTTCCCAAAACTAACTAGATCTTACATATAGGAGCAAAACTAGCACACACCACTTGCTTTATGCATACTTGAAGTGTTAATGTGAAATTTAGGTGCAATAGATTAGAATTTCAAGATTTGGGGTTCGTTTCGGGGTCGATTTTGGTAAAAACTCCACTTTCTCACCCAAAATGAACTTACTATTGCAACTCCAACTAAACCAAACATATATCACTTAAGCTATACATATTTGAACTATATATGTCAAATTTAGATGGAATTGGTGAAAGTACCAAGTTTCGGGTTCATTTTGTCGATTTTTGTGAATTTGAGCTATTTGAATTCCCAAAACTAACTAGATCTTACATATAGGAGAAAAATTAACACACAACACTTACTTTATGCATACTTGAAGTGTTAATGTGAAATTTAGGTGCAATAGATTAGAAGTTCAAGTTTTGGGTTCGCTTTGGGTCGATTTTGGTGAAAACTCCACTTTCTCACCCAAAATGAACTTACTATTGCAACCCCAACTAAACCAAACATATATCACTTAATCAATACAAATTTGAACTATATATGTCTAATTTTGATGGAATTGGTCAAAGTACCAAGTTTCAGGTTCATTTTGTCGATTTTTGTGAATTTCATCTATTTTACTTCCCAAAACTAATAAGATTTTACATATAGGAGCAAAACTAACACACACCACTTACTTTATGCATACTTGAAGTGTTAATGTGAAATTTAGGTGTAATAGGTTAGAAGTTCAAGTTTTGGGGTTCGTTTCTGGGTCGATTTTGGTGAAAACTCCACTTTCTCACCCAAAATGAACTTACTATTGCAACTCCAACTAAACAAAACATATATCACTTAATCTATTCATATATGAACTATATATGTGTAATTTAGATGGAATTGGTCAAAGTACCAAGTTTCGGGTTCATTTTATCGATTTTTGGGATTTTTGAGCTATTTTACTTCCCAAAACTAACTAGATCTTACATATAGGAGCAAAACTATCACACACCACTTGCTTTATGCATACTTGAAGTGTTAATGTGAAATTTAGGTGCAATAGGTTAGAAGTTCAAGATTTGGGGTTCGTTTCAGGGTCGATTTTGGTGAAAACTCCACTTTTTCACCCAAAATGAACTTACTATTGCAACTCCAACTAAACCAAACATATATCACTTAATCTATACATATTTGAACTATATATGTCTAATTTAGATGGAATTGGTCAAAGTACCAAATTTCGGATTTATTATGTCGATTTTTGGGAATTCCAGCTATTTTACTTCCCAAAACTAACTAGATCTTACATATTGGAGTAAAACTAACACACACCACTTACTTTATGCATACTTAAAGGGTTAATGTGAAATTTAGGTGCAATAGATTATATGTTCAAGATTCGGGGTTCGTTTCCGGGTCGATTTTGGTGAAAACTCCACTTTCTCACCCAAAATGAACTTACTATTGCAACTCCAACTAAACCAAACATAAATCACTTAAGCAATACATATATGAACTATATTTGTCAATTTAGATGGAATTGGTCAAAGTAGCAAGTTTCGGATTCATTTTGTCGATTTTTGAGAGTTTGAGCTATTTTACTTCCCAAAACTAACTAGATCTTACATATAGTAGCATAATTAACACACACCACTTACTTTATGCATATTTGAAGTGTTAATGTGAAATTTAGGTGCAATAGATTAGAAGTTCAAGTTTTGGGTTCGCTTCGGGGCCGATTTTGGATAAAACTCCACTTTCTCACCCAAAATGAACTTACTATTGCAACTCCTACTAAACCAAACATATATCACTTAATCTATACATATTTGAACTATATATGTCAAATTTAGATGGAATTATTGAAAGTACCAAGTTTCGGGTTCATTTTGTCGATTTTTATGAATTTCGAGCTATTTTAATTCCCTAAACTAACTAGATCTTACATATTGTTGAAAAACTAACACACAACACTTACTTTATGCATACTTGAAGTTTTAATGTGAAATTTAGGTGCAATAGATTACAAGTTCAAGTTTTGGGGTTCTTTCCGGGTCGATTTTGGTGAAAACTTGACTTTCTCACCCAAAATGAACTTATTATTGCAACTCCAACTAAACCAAACATATATCACTTATTCTATACATATTTGAACTATATATGTCAAATTTTGATGGTATTGGTCAAAGTACCAAGTTTCTGACTCATTTTGTTGATTTTTGTGAATTTGAGCTATTTTACTTCTCAAAACTAACTAGATGTTACATATAGGAGAAAAACTAACACACACCACTTACTTTATGCATACTTGAAGTGTTAATGCAAAATTTAGGTGTAATAGATTAGAAGTTCATGTTTTGGGTTCGTTTCCGGGTCGATTTTGGTGAAAACTCCACTTTCTCACCCAAAATGAACTTACTATTGCAACTCCAACTAAACCATGCATATATCACTTAATCTATTCATATTTGAACTATATATGTCTAATTTAGATGGAATTGGTCAAAGTACCAAATTTCGGGTTCATTTTGTCGATTTTTGTGAATTTCCGAGCTATTTTAATTCCCAAAACTAACTAGATCTTACATATAGGAGCAAAACTAATACACACCACTTGATTTATGCATACTTGAAGTGTTAATGTGAAATTTAGGTGCAATAGATTAGAAGTTCAAGTTTTGGGTTCGTTTTAGGGTCGATTTTGGTGAAAACTCGACTTTCTCACCCTAAATGAACTTATTATTGCAACTCCAACTAAACCAAACATATATCACTTATTCTATACAATTTTGAACTATATATGTCAAATTTTGATGGTATTGGTCAAAGTACCAAGTTTCGACTCAATTTGTTGATTTTTGTGAATTTGAGCTATTTTACTTCTAAAAACTAGCTAGATCTTACATATAGGAGAAAAACTAACGGACACCACTTATTTTTTGCATACTTGAAGTTTTAATGTGAAATTTAGGCGCAATAAATTAGAAGTTCAAGTTTTTGGTTCGCTTTCGGGTGGATTCCCGTGAAAACTCCACTTTTTCACCCAAAATGAACTTACTATTGCAACTCCAACTAAACCAAACATATATCACTAAATCTACACATATTTAAACTATATATGTCTAATTTAGATGGAATTGGTCAAAGTACCATGTTTCCCGGTTCATTTTGTCGATTTTTGTGAATTCGAGCTATTTTAATTCCCAAAACTAACTAGATCTTACATATAGGAGCAAAACTAACACACACCACTTACTTTATGCATACTTGAAGTGTTAATGCAAAATTTAGGTGTAATAGATTAGAAGTTCATGTTTTGGGTTCGTTTCTGGGGTCGATTTTGGTGAAAACTCCACTTTCTCACCCAAAATGAACTTACTATTGCAACTCCAACTAAACCACACATATATCACTTAATATATACATATTTGAACTATATATGTCTAATTTAGATGGAATTGGTTAAAGTACCAAGTTTCGGGTTCATTTTCTCGATTTTTGGGAATTCGAGCTATTTTACTTCCCAAAACTAACTAGATCTTACATATAGGAGCAAAACTAGCACACACCACTTGCTTTATGCATACTTGAAGTGTTAATGTGAAATTTAGGTGCAATAGATTAGAATTTCAAGATTTGGGTTCGTTTCGGGTCGATTTTGGTAAAAACTCCACTTTCTCACCCAAAATGAACTTACTATTGCAACTCCAACTAAACCAAACATATATCACTTAAGCTATACATATTTGAACTATATATGTCAAATTTAGATGGAATTGGTGAAAGTACCAAGTTTCGGGTTCATTTTGTCGATTTTTGTGAATTTCGAGCTATTTAATTCCCAAAACTAACTAGATCTTACATATAGGAGAAAAATTAACACACAACACTTACTTTATGCATACTTGAAGTGTTAATGTGAAATTTAGGTGCAATAGATTAGAAGTTTAAGTTTTGGGTTCGTTTCGTGGTCGATTTTGGTGAAAACTCGACTTTCTCACCCAAAATGAACTTATTATTGCAACTCCAACTAAACCAAACATATATCGCTTATTCTATACATATTTGAACTATATATATCAAATTTAGATGGAATTGGTCAAAGTACCAAGTTTCGGATTCATTTTGTTGATTTTTGTGAATTCGAGCTATTTTTGTAACACCCCGATAATTCTCTCTTTCGTAAATACCTTTATAATATAAAAATTTAGAGAATTACCCAAGTATTATCGCTCGTGTGATAACGTATCGGCTTATTCGGAATTTTGCAACGGAAAACATATATCTAAACTGTAAACTTTATTATAAATCAATAAATAAATAAGTTCTTTAAAATCAAACACTCTATAAATGTCTACTCAAACAAACTTATTACGGTTTTTTCACCCGATACCCTCGAGTTTTCAAAAAATTCACCCGGTACCCTCCATGTTTTCAAAATTCACCAAGTACCCCCGCTAGACCTGGCACGGGGCCGGCCCGGCTCACCTGCTCCGCCCGCAGCTCTGGGGAAATGGCGGGCGGGGCTTGAAATTTCCCGATTTTGTCCACGGCCCGGCCCAGCCCACGGGCCCGCGGGCCGGCTCGTGCCTCCCCGCGGGCCCGGCCCTTGTTTTAGTGTTCATTTTTGTATTTTTGACAGCTTTTAAGGCTAAAAAACAAAGGAAATGAGCGTTCGGCCCGCGGGCCGCCCACGCGGCTCGTGCCGTGCGGGCCTCGAAATAAAATTTCTTGACCGTGATAAACCCGCGGCCCATGTAGCGGACAACGGGCCGGCCGGGCCTCGAGCGGCTCGTGCGGCAGTGGCCCAACAGCGCCGGCCGGGCTACGTGGGCCGGCCCGCCCATGCCCACCTCTACCCTCGCTCAAACTAATACATCGACATGCCCCTAATGACTAACGGCGTAACGCCATTAGCCTTAAACCTCATTAAACTCTAATTTGCACTAATTAACCTAACTAACCTAACTAAACCCTAACATCTAACTTCTAATCCTACCTTAACCCTAACCCCAAATTTCAAACCCTAACCCTAACCCCACTACCACCCAACCAACACCCCCTCCCCTCCACCCACCCTACCCTACCCCCCGCACTCGCAACCCCCACCGCAACCACCACCCCCCACCGCAGCCCCCCCACCCTCCCCCACCCCCGCAACCTCGTCGCCCCTCCTCCCCCACCCATTCGATTTCTCCCCACTCCCGCGCCCCCACACCACCACCACTCGCGCACCACCGCCCTTCGAACACCGGAACCCACACCAACAACCCCACCGCAGCCCCCCCAACACTCCTCTTCCCTCGCCCTTCGGGCTCGATTCCCCTCCCCGTTTGCCGCTTCCGCTTGTGCCGCGGTAGCCCATCCCGCCAGCGCCGTGACGCCGTCGCCCTACCGCCAAGACTCGCTGTGCTCGCCGCCGCTCTGAGCTCCGCTCTCCCCTTCCCCGCTATGCGTTTCTTCCCCGAAATCGAATGGGTGGGGAGGGGGGGCTCCGCCGGGCGGCGCGGGGCGGGGGGGGGGGGCGTCGCGGGGGGTAGGGGGAGGGGAGACGCCGCGGGGTAGGGGGAGGGGAGGCCGCAGCAGGGTGGTGGGAGGGGTGGGGGAGGGGGTGGTGGGAAAGGTTAGGTGGTTTGGTTGGGGGTTAGGGGTTAGGGTTTAGGGTTATGGATTAGAGTTAGGATTAGGGGTTGGAGTTAGGATTAGGGTTAGGGTTAGGGTTAAGGTTAGGATTACGGATTAACGACTAACCTACGTTAACCGCCGTTAGTCATTAAGGGTATTTGAGTGTATTACAACAAAACTCTGGGGTACCTGGTGAATTTTGAAAACATGGTGGGTACCGAAGAATTTTTTGAAAACTCTCGGGTACCGGGTGAAAAAACCGAACTTATTATAATACATTCCTACTAATGTAGAAAATATGATATACTAGATTACACAAGCTCTCCATTCCCGCATTCCCAATGATGCAACATCCGCGAACCCGTAAATGTCAATGCTCTAGAGAATCCGCTCACCAAAATTGGGTCAAGACAGGATCAATAAGGCAAAGTCATGATCAACAATCACAAACAAAGCACGTAATCGCAAAGCCGAGTACTACATACTAATACATAAGCATTCCTAGCAGGATACTAAATAAATAATATGCAGAATAAATAATAATATAATCATATAACATTCTCGCGCACAACTTTAACTCGAACTAAACTCTAAACATCTTTTTATTACTCAAATGGAATAGTTATTGGACCCGAGTTGTCTTATCTACTAATGCCTTCATTAAGAAGACGAAATACGGGAGCTACCACGTATTCCGTAAATGACCTCGCGATATCGAGGAACCTTTGCTAACCGAAAAAGGGATGGTGATCAATCCATCTCCCGTAAAAAGCCATGGCTCGCTCACCATGTACCCTAACTCCTAATGTCCAACTCTAGACGTGCACCGCCTAAAGTCTATAACTATCCTCGTTACACTTTACGTTCTTTACAAGTTATTACTTATTATGACACACATACAAGCAAAACGTAAATACAATTCAAACATTCACAACTGAACTTCTTTTATCTTAGGATTTAATAAGTGATCACAACTTACAACCCAAGACTCACTTTCTTTTCATCTCAACTTTCTTATTTGTTGAACCTAGCCAACAATCAAACTTACCTTTAAAGGCATACTTATCAACTTACCAAATAAGGCCCACAAATCCTCATAAAGTAGTGAAAATAATACTTGTAAGGGAACACATGAATAACATGAATCAATCTTAATAACATATTAATTCCCCCATGTGAATTAATAAATAAAGTTCCCATCCACATGCTTCGCATCAATAAGTCCATACAAACATGACGACTCTTTACTCATAATAAATCTCATAATCAACATGCTTGCTCACAGGCATAAAACATGTAGAAATCAATCATACTAGAAATCACATATGAACTTATAAAGTTTTTATACATGATACTACAACTTTTTCCTCCTTAAATCATGATACTAATCACATAGCACACAAGTATGTACGTACCTTGTGTAAACTAGTCCAAGCAGCCACTTTTAACCCTTTAAAAGTCTCCTCACGAATATTCTCCGCCTAGAAATCAATATAAACTAAAATCAATACTCTTAAATAAAAAAGACAGGAACTTTAAAATATTTAAAATCCCCTTTAAACATATTCAAAAGTTGATTTTACTATCAAAACTTCAATTACTTTTAATTCCTAGCATAGTACTACCATACTAGTAATTAAAATTCTTAAAACTCCCTACATAAAATCTTTTCGAAATTCCAAAGCAACTTATAAAATCATAAAACCCTCTTTAAACATATGCAAACATGTGTTAGACTCATAATCTAAAACCAATCTCATAGTATACAACATGCTACTATGATTTTCTAATAATTAACACCCTAAAAATCCATGCTTTAATGATTAAAACTTCAATCTAACAATAATAAACAAATCTGAATTTTTATTCTTATTATATATAATATATATAATCCATGATTAATCATTAAAACAGTAAATTAAAGTTATTAATCATGATTAGTACTAAAATTAAACATAAAAATATGATTTTCAATTGAAACTTGAGGAAGAAGAAAAGAATTAAACCAACACAAGAAGGAAGAGGGAAGGATGCGCCGCCAAGGATGAGCAGCGGCCGTCAGCCCCCCGAGCTCGGGCAGGAGGGCGCCCGCCCGTGGCCCAGGGAGAAAAGGCCGAAACACTGCTTTTGCAAACCGGTAATTTATGGATAAATGGACTCGCATGCATTACATTTATCAAGTATAGCGTGTTGGCTCCTCGGTGTAATTGGCATAAGGATTCCATTGTATTTATCCACTCAGGTTCGAATCAAGTAAAGCTGCTTTCTATTTTTTTTTCCTTTATCCTTTTTGGTTTTCTTTTATTTTCAATGATTTTACAATAGGTTCAGTTTCTTTTTTTTTTCTTTTTTTGGTTTTCTTTTTTTTTCCAAAGTGATTTTATATAGCTACTTAATCTTTAGTAAGTGGTTTTTTCCTTCTCATATAGAGTAACTATGTCGCTTTTGCTATTTCACACCCCCTTCGATTTTATATAATTGTCACTTTTTATGTTTACATTGTTATTTGACTCTAGTTCGACTATAAAGTTACTAATATATAAGAACAGATGTTAATATGGAATGTTATTAAATTTATCTCAATGTATATAACATTCAAAACGCGAATGTCACAAAGGGAATTGTAAAAAAAGTGAGGGGTTTTATTGTTTCCTTTTTCTTTTTCATAATTCAAACCCTAAAAATATTTAAAAAGTAATCTAAAAGGCCAAAGTGATTACACAATTTTGTAATCCAAAACCCAAACTCCAACTGACAACTCAATGTAGATGATGACGTGATAAATTTAAGAAGCAATATATAACTTTGTTTTGGACGGGAGAAGCAATATATAACTTAAGTTAGGAAGACATGTCATAAAAATATAACCAATTAACCATTAATCAAGTGGGTATCTTAAACAAAATATAAGCTAAAATAAATCCGGATTTCATGAGTTAAGAAACCCATATTCAACCGAACTTTGACCATTAACATGTCAATATATGTCAAGAATAGTAGCTTGACATTGGGGAGGGCCCATTTTTCTTAGTTCGCCCAAGGCCTTCAAAAATGTCAGGAACGGCCCCAGGCGGCGGCGGCGGCAGCTTCACTGGTGTTCGACTGTGGTTGCGATGTTTCTTAGCGAAGAAGAAAGCGTTACTTGAAGAAGAAGAAAGAAAACTTGGAGAGGAAAAATTGAAACTCACGGGGAAGAGGAAGAGAGAGGAAGTGCCACTTATGAGGAAAGAGAGAGAAAATAAATCTTTGTGCGGTAAAAATAATCGGGTCTAAGGTATTTATAAAGAGGCTTTTGGGCTAGGAAAAGGAGATTGAGTTCTAATAGCCTTTACGATGACTAGGATTGATAAATTAGAACTCCTAACATCAAAATAACTCATTTCTCCTAATCTACTTAGAATTTGGGTTCCTCAAGTCCACTTAGACTTCTTTTCCAAATCAAATTCTTATTTCAAACCTTTTTCAAAGCATGCCGAATTAAAATATTTTTAACTTTCTTAAATCCTTAAAATAATTTCATTTGACTTTTAAAATAGTCAACCTTCTTTAAATAATAAAATCATTTCAACTAAAATATAAATATATAAATGCTAAAATATATTTATAAAATCCTTTAAAAATTATGGGGGATTCACTACTCCCCTTAAAAGAAGTTTCGTCCCGAAACTCGACACGAAAACTCACATATTTTCAAAACTTGAACTCATCTTTTCAAAAGTTTACAAAGAATTGTGCCACTTCAGGCACACTTTTGCTAACTTAAAACACTTGTGTTACTTATAAACACATTTTCTTATGCGGAGAATCTACTTCTTTAGCACTAACATGTGCAAATTTCCCAATATAGGCATACATATGCATGAAAATCTCATAAAATAGACAAAAAGCGTGAAATTTATCGCATTCTATCCCCCTTAAAGAAAACGAGTTACGCCTCGTAACTCACCTCATGGAATAAGTCCGGATACTTCTTTTTCATCTCATCTTCTGGCTTCCCACGTTGCCTTTTCGTATTCGTGGTTAGACCAAAGTACTTTCACGATGTGGACGTCCTTATTGCGTACATCGCGCACTTTCCCCGTCGAGAATCTCGATGTGTCTCTCCTCATATGCGAGGCTACTATCGATTTGAATTCGTTCTGTGCTCTAGGACATGACGTTCATCGTGATGTAACGCTTAAGTTGGGAAATATGGAACACATCATGCATCTTTTCAAACTCCATTGGCAATGCCAATCAGAGGCTACTTTCCCAATTCGCTCCAAAATCTCATATGAGCCTACATACTTAGCACTTAACTTGCCCTTTTTCCCAAATCTCATGACGCCCTTAGTGGGTGACACTTTCAAGAACACCTTATCACCTATAGCAAACTCATATTCACGTCGCTTCAAGTCAAGATAACTCTTCCGTCTATCTTGCGCACTCGAATCGGCCCGACATTCTTAATCGCTTCCTCAATAAACTCTGTCCCCAAGACTATATTTTCACTAAAGTCATTCCAACAAATGGGGCTTCTACATTTCCGTCCATATAATGCCTCAAAAGGTGCCATCTTAATGCTCGCATGGTAACTATTGTTATAAGAAAACTCAATCGTGCCCAATTGGTCCTCCCAACTACCTTGAAAATCAATAGCACATGCTCGTAACATATCCTCCATCGTCCGGTTAGTCCTCTCGCCCGACCATCGGCGCAGGGTGAAAGGCCGTACTCATCTTCAATGTTGTCCCAAGATTTAATTGGACCTTTTTCCAAAATTTCGAAAGGAACCTAGAGTCACTGGCCGAAATGATATCCTTTGGAACTCCATGTAGTCTCACCACATGCTTAACATACGTCTTCGCAAGTGCTTCTTTTTCCATGTCTCTTTGATTGGTATGAACACGGCAGACTTCACTCGGTCCACAATAACCCAAAAAGTATCGTTGCCATTCCTCGTTCTAGGCAAAGTAGCTTACAAAATCCATCGATATGGAATCCCACTTCCATCCCTAACCTCTATGGATTGAACTTTGCCACGGGTCTCTTATGATCTATCTTCACCTTTGACAAGTTAGACACTTAGACACATACTCAACTACCTCTTGCTTCATGTTCGGCCACCAATAGACACCCTTTAGGTCTTTATACAACTTGTCACCCCCAGGGTGCACAGAGTACCGTGTATTATGACCCTCATCCATAAGACGTCTCTTAAGCTCATCACATTTTTGTGGTATACACCACCTTCCCTTGAATCTCGACTACCATCATCATGGATCTTAAAATCACCTTCCTCGCCTGCCCATCTTCTCTCCTTAATCTTCTCTAGGTGCTCATCCCCGACTCGACCTTCTTTCGATTTCGTCGAAAATTGACAATTCCAATGACAAAACACTCAACCTTGCCTCGATCTCCCCAGGGTTTAGGATTTCTAGGCTAAGCCTTCTGATATCTCGACACAACTCCTCAGAACTATCAAGGCGTTTATGCTATGACTCGACTTTCTACTCAACGCACGTCGACTACATTTGCCTTCCCCTCATGATATTGGATGTCTAAGTCATAATCCTTTATCAACTCTAGCCATCTCCTCTCGCCTCATGCTTCCATCCTTTTTCTTCACAAACAACACAGGAGCTCCCCAAGGTGATGCACTAGGTCTAATATAACCCTTATCGAACAATTCTTACAACCGCGTCTTCAACTCACTCATCTCCTGAGGTGCCATTCTATAGGGTGCTTTAGATATAGGTGCGCCTCCAGGAACTAAGTCTATGGTGAACTCAACAAATCTAACAAAGGCAAACCCGAAATCTCACTTGGAAACACGTCCATAAACTCATTCACAATCGAACATCTTCAATATTTACCCCAACTTCTTTACTCACATCTTGCACACTACGTAAATATAACTCACACCCCTTCTTCATCAATTTCTTTACTTGCATCAGGAGATAACCCCAAAGTTCTTGGATTTCCCAAAACGTCGATACGAAGTCGCCTTACCCAAAGGATATCTTAAAACTACTTTCTAAACTTCACAATCTATCTTGCCTTGTATAAACTTAGCCAATCCATCCCCGTAATTACATCTAGGTCTCCCGCATTAAACTCTATCAAGTTAGAAGGAAAAAACACAGCCTCCTATCTTCGTAGGCAAGTTTCTAAACAACTTCGTACACCTTATGGTCTCACCAAAAGAGGTATACTAACGAGTAAATCAATCACCTCAAAATCTACTAACCCCCGACTTTTTATAACGTACTTACTTTAAAAAAAAGAATAAGTCGCCCGAATCAAATAATGCTTTAACCAAGACAAAGTTAATAGAAAAAGTACCGTACACTACATCCAGATCGTTCAACCTTCATTACGAGTCATCACAAAATGGTCCTGAGCCTTGTCCGGTTATTCTCATTAGCGGCCTGTTGTAGTTCCCTTGATTATTCTCGCCGTCCTCCGTACTTAGGACCTTGGTTCCCCGATCGGTTTATTTTGTGGATTTTTGTGAATTTGAGTTATTTAAATTCCAAAAACTAACTGGATCTTACATATAGGAGAAAAACTAACACACCCCACTTAATTTATGCATACTTGAAGTTTTAATGTGACATTTAGGTGCAATAGATTAGAAGTTCATGTTTTCTGGTTCGTTTGGTCGATTTTGGTGAAAACTCGACTTTATCACCCAAAATGAACTTACTATTGCAACTTCAACTAAACCAAACATATATCACTTATTCTATACATATTTGAACTATATATGTCAAATTTAGATGGAATTGTTCAAAGTACCAAGTTTCGGGTTCATTTTGTCGATTTTTGTGAATTCCGAGCTATTTTACTTCCCAAAACTAACTAGGTCTTACATATAGGAGAAAAACTAACACACACCACTTATTTTATGCATGCTTGAAGTGTTAATGTGAAATTAAGGTGTAATAGATTAGAAGTTCAAGTTTTGGGGTTCGTTTCTGGGTCGATTCTCGTGAAAACTCCACTTTTTCACCCAAAATGAACTTACTATTGCAACCCCAACTAAACCAAACATATATCACTTAATCTATACATATTTGAACTATATATGTCTAATTTAGATGGAATTGGTCAACGTACCAAGTTTCGGGTTCATTTTGTCGATTTTTGGAAATTCGAGCTATTTTACTTCCCAAAACAAACTAGATCTTACATATAGGAGCAAAACTAACACACAACATTTACTTTATGCACACTTGAAGTTTTAATGAGAAATTTAGGGTGCAATAGATTAGAAGTTCAAGTTCGTCTGCTTCGGGTCGATTTTGGTAAAAACTCGACTTTCTCACCCAAAATGAACTTATTATTGCAACTCCAACTAAACCAAACATATATCACTTATTCTATACAAATTTTAACTATAGATGAAAAATTTAGATTGAATTGGTCAAAGTACCAAGTTTCGGACTCATTTTGTTGATTTTTGTGAATTCGAGTTATTTTACTTCTCAAAACTAACTAGATCTTACATATAGGAGAAAAACTAACACACACCACTTATTTTATGCATACTTGAAGTGTTAATGTGAAATTTTGGCGCAATAGATTAGAAGTTCAAGTTTGGGGTTCGTTTCTGGGTCGATTATGGTGAAAACTCCACTTTTCACCCAAAATGAACTTACTATTGCAACTCCAACTAAACCAAACATATATCACTTAATCTATACATATTTGAACTATATATGTCTTATTTAGATGGAATTGGTCAAAGTACCAAGTTTCGGGTTCATTTTGTCAATTTTTGGGAATTCGAGCTATTTTACTTCCCAAAAACTAACTAGATCTTACATATAGGAGCACAACAAACACACACCACTTGCATTATGCATACTTGAAGTGTTAATGTGAAATTTAGGTGCAATAGAATAGAAGTTCAAGTTTCGGGTTCGTTCGGGTCGATTTTGGTGAAAACTCCACTTTTTCACCAAAATGAACTTACTATTGCAACCCCAACTAAACCAAACATATATCACTTAATCTATACATATTCGAACTATATATGTCTAATTTAGATGGAATTGGTCAAAGTACCATGTTTCGGGTTCATTTTGTCGATTTTTAGGAATTCCGAGCTATTTTACTTCCCAAAACTAACTGTAGATCTTACATATAGGAGCAAAACTAACACACACCACTTGCTTTATGCATACTTGAAGTGTTAATGAGAAATTTAGGTGCAATAGATTATAAGATTAAGTTTTGGGTTTCGGTCGATTTTGGTGAAAACTCCACTTTCTCACCCAAAATGAACTAACTATTGCAACTCCAACTAAACCAAATATATATCACTTACTCTATACATATTTGAACTATAAATGTCTAATTTTGATCATAATTGGTAAAAGTACCAAGTTTCGGGTTCATTTTGTCGATTTTTGGGAATTTGAGCTATTTTACTTCCCAAAACTAACTAGATCTTACATATAGGAGCAAAACTAACACACACCAACTGCTTTATGAATACTTCAAGTGTTAATGTGAAATTTAGGTGCAATCATCGAAGTTCAAGTTCTGCTGTCCGTTTTCGGTCGATTCCTGGAAAGCTCCACTTTTTCACCCAAAATGAACTTACTATTGCAACTCCAACTAAACAAAACATATATCACTTAATCTATACATATTTGAACTATATATGTCTTATTTAGATGGAATTGGTCAAAGTACCAAGTTTCGGGTTCATTTTGTCAATTTTTGGAATTCGAGCTATTTTACTTCCCAAAACTAACTAGATCTTACATATATATGGAGCAAAACTAACACACACCACTTCGCTTTATGCATACTTGAAGTGTTAATGTGAAATTTAGGTGCAATAGAATGTAAGTACAAATTGGGTTCGTTTTGGGTCGATTTTGGTGAAAACTCCACTTTTTCACCCAAAATGAACTTACTATTGTAACCCCAACTAAACCAAACATATATCACTTAATCTATACATATTTGAACTATATATGTCTAATTTAGATGGAATTGGTCAAAGTACCATGTTTCGGGTTCATTTCTGTCGATTTTTAGGAATTCCGAGCTATTTTACTTCCCAAAACTAACTGTGATCTTACATATAGAGCAAAAACTAACACACACCGATTGCTTTATGCATACTAAGTGTTAATGAGAAATTTAGGTGCAATAGATTATAAGATTAAGTTTCGGGGTTCTGCTTTGGGTCGATTTTGGTGAAAACCCACTTTCACCCAAAATGAACTAACTATTGCAACTCCAACTAAACCAAATATATATCACTTACTCTATACATATTTGAACTATAAATGACTAATTTTGATTGAATTGGTAAAAGTACCAAGTTTCGGGGTTCATTTTGTCGATTTTTGGGAATTTAAGCTATTTTACTTCCCAAAACTAACTAGATCTTACATATAGGAGCAAAACTAACACACACCACTTGCTTTATGCATACTTAAAGTGTTAATGTGAAATTTAGGTGCAATAGATTATAAGTTTAAGTTTTCGGGGTTCGTTTCTGGGTCGATTTAGGTGAAAACTCCACTTTTCTCACCCAAAATTAACTTACTATTGCAACTCCAACTAAACCTATCATATATCACTTACTCTATACATATTTGAACTATATATGTCTAATTTTGATCAATTGGTCAAAGTACCAAGTTTCGGGTTCATTTTGTCGATTTATGGAATTCGAGCTATTTTACTTCCCAAAAACTAACTAGATCTTACATATAGGAGCAAAACAAACACACACCAATCGATTTATGCATACTTGAAGTGTTAATGTGAAATTTAGATGCAATCGATTAGAAGTTCAAGTTTCGGGTTCGCTTGGGTCGATTCCCGGTGAAAACTCGACTTTTTCACCAAAATGAACTTACTTTTGCAACTCCAACTAAAACCAAACATATATCACTTAATCTATACATATTTGAACTATATATGTCTTATTTAGATGGAATCGTCAAGGTACCAAGTTTCCGGGGTTCATTTTGTCAATTTTCGGGAATTCGAGCTATTTTACTTCCCAAAACTAACTAGATCTTACATATAGGAGCAAAACTAACACACACCACTTGCTTTATGCATACTTGAAGTGTTAATGTGAAATTTAGGTGCAATAGAATAGAAGTTCAAGCTCGGGGTTCGTTTCGGGTCGATTTTGGTGAAAACTCCACTTTTTCACCCAAAATGAACTTACTATTGCAACCCCAACTAAACCAAACATATATCACTTTATCGATACATATTTGAACTATATATGTCTAATTTAGATGGAA